>JAFEMH010003916.1:137500-238320 GCA_022495995.1 Adenophora triphylla var. japonica | reverse complement strand
TCAACTGTGATTGAATCAGTTGAAGGGTTGAAAGAATTTGAAGGTAGTCTGAGGGTGCGGTTGAAGTTGAAGGAATTTGGGTAATTGAGGGGGGCGGTTGAGATTGTGTTGGAGGTGCGGTTTGGGAAATGGGTTGAAGGAGGGTTTGAAAAAGGCGGGCGGGTGTATAAGGTGAAATTGTTGAGGGAGGAATTTGTTGTGTTTGGGGTAAAGGGATAGAAGCGGTTGGGATAGGTAAGGAGGGGATTGGTGCGGTTGAGATAGGTGCGGTTGAGGGTGGAATGTTGGTGGTTGGAATACCAGAAGTTATGGGGTTAGAATCAGAGGAGGAACTTGTACGGGCGGTATGGACGAAACGGGAGGGGTTCTTTGCGGTTGAGTGGGTGCGGTTTCGGGAATGGGTGAGGTTTGATGAGGCGGAGTAGGAAGGCGGTCGGGAGTAGGGGATTTTTGAGGTGGTGAATTTGCGGGAGGAGGAGTATTGATGCGGTTTGGGGATGGTGTTTTCTCGCGGTTAAGGTTTGAAATGGAGATGGTGGGGTGTGATGATGAGAATAAGGATTTGATTGAACGCGGTTTGAAGGTTGAGGGAATTTGAGTGGATGGAATGTTGAGGTGAGGGGAGTTGGTGATTCGGATTGATAGGAAGAAGAAGAATGAGATTTAGGAAAGCTGAATTGGGATGAGGAATGTGAAGAGGATGAAGGGGATGAAGGTGGGGTAGGTTGTTTGGAAACACGTTGCAAAAAGCGTTTGGGGCCTTGCTGGATGAGTAGTATTCTTTTAAGACAATGTCTTGCTTGAACCCTTTTTGGTTTCTCCCCCTGAGCGGTTGCGTAGCTTCTTTTGCGGTTGAGGAGGAGAGAAGCGGTTTAGGTGGAGTAGGGTTTTGGTTTGGTGAGGAATGATGGGGAGCGGTTTGGAGAAGTAGAGGTGGTGTTGGAATAAGTGTTTGGAGTTTGAGGGCGGTTTTTGAAAGGAGGCGGTTGGGGATTTGGATCACTTGGATTTTCCTTTGTTAGCTTCCCTCTCGGCCCTTTCTCTTTTGATCTCAAACTTCGGCTTTGTAGAGAAGATTGTCGGCTCCTCATCGGTCATTTGGGCCGAATCCCAATCTTAGTCTGTTTGGCACTTCTTAGCCAGCCCGGCCACCGGTGGAGGAATGGAGTTATCCTCTTCCTCTTCTTCATCCTCGTAGTCAATGAGGGTCATCTCTTTTCTTTTCATTTTCTCTTTCCTTTGCTTTTTCCGCTTGAGCGGACCTCGCAACACTTGATCCATGCAGGTTTAGTATGGAGCGCCCGGTTGAGGCCTGGATTTAGTGGAGCGGTTTGGAAGGACTTTTTCTTTTCCTTGAAGCTTTGCTCTTCATAAGCCTTTCCAAGTGCGGTTGAAGCCGGGTGCACTGGATTCAGTATCTACAAACATCTCCTTATTTTGAGAAGTATCGGCACATCATAAATGGCTTTATAATCAACATTGCCAGCAAGAAGGATCTTACCGGGGAAAGAAGGAGTTTATAGCTTTTAGTGCCAAAGGGATTCTTCATCACCCCAACTGTCAACCACTGATGTTGGGGTTGGCAATCCTAAGCTCCTCCGAAAATGCTTTGAAAGTTTGCAAAAATTGCGGTTAGCATTCTTCCAAAAGGTCTCCATCTGATCTTCTCATTCTTGACCTTTTGTTGATACGAATCTAATGCCGCTTCTTTGGCTAGTTCTCTCATCTAAAGAATTTTGGGCCAATAACGGAGCTTCATCTCGTTAGTAGACGGCGACAAAGCATGTGCCGTTGAGAAGAGGTGAAGTTGTTGTGGTTTCTCGTTTTGCCACACACGTACTTCCCTACGAGATAGCACTGACGATGGCTCATGATTTCAACCAAAATCTTTCCTTGGCGTAGTTACCTGTAAGGAAGAATCTAGGAAGAAAGAGAGGCGCCTTCTGATAGAAGTTGAAGCAGGGTAGCATCTTGAACCTCTTGAGAAACCCCATCAGGGGCACCGGATACATGAAAACCGAAGGTGTTTCGATGTCCAAATAGTCTATGGAGACTACACGAGTCCCTTCAGCAATTCCCTACCAAACTTGGAATTGTGGATCCATCAAGTAAGCTCGGTTTCTCCTTCTCGGCCGGTTTCATAAAATTGGTCGATGAAGACAGGAATGGTATATTTACGCTTCTTGTTGAATAGGGGAAGGATTCCGAAACTTGCATCTTTCTCATCATCTCCCTTCCGAGCATCGACCGCATCTCAGTTCATTTATTTCCCAACTCAGTAGGAAATACTTGATATTCTACAAAGAAAACATACAAGTTAGAATTTTTAAGAAAAATCACAGTTCCCATGCGGTTGGTGCACACATGCGGTTGGCAATAGTGCGGTTTTTAGAAATGTAAATTTCCAATCACAAGAAACTGTGAACACAGATAGGAAATAGAATAAGAAAAATACAAAAGTATATACTTAGTACGTGGCATTGTAATCCAAGGTTATCCCACACTGCAAGCGGTGCTTAGAGAGGAAGGTTATGGTGTCCAGCCTATATACTTAGTAATACTTAAGTAATTTTAGCATGCGGTTTCAAAAGAATATGCGGTTTTGAAAATATGTCATGCGGTTCCGAGATTGCGGTTGAAGAACCAAAAACACATGCGGTTTTAACAATGCGGTTTTGAAACAAACATAAGTAATTATATGTGCGGTTTCATAACATGCGGTTCCATGAATGATGCGGTTCAAACAAGCAATATAGGCAAATTTTTCAGAAATTTTCTAAGTATGAAAAACAAGATTAAAAGTTAGGTCAATCCAAAACATAAGGAAAATCTGAAAATGAAGATGAACAGTCATATGAATGCATGAAGAACACGAAGAACATCAAGAACAAGGATTTAGAAAAATGTTAACCAAAATGAACAAATAACATGTCAAAATGATCACATTGAGTAGTAGATTAACAATATAACAATAAAAACATCTACTTTGCTCAAAATTACTCAGAAACTGGAAAAATCAAGAAATGGGTTTCGAACCTAAGAAACTTTAAAATTCAAAATCAGTGTTCAAGATGTTGATTGATCATGAAACAAAGTTTAGAAACTTAATCTATGCATGATTCCGAACAAAACCTAACAAATATCAAGCAAAATGATCAAGATTTGAAGCAAATATGAACAAAAGTCAGTTATGGTTGTTCGAAGCTTCATGGTGTTCATCAATGGCAGAAATAGTTCAATAGCATGTATGATTTGCAGAAGATTAAAGAGTTTAGGTTTAAGAAATCATACCATATCTTCAATGGGTTTGGGTGCCATTGATGAAGAAAGACTTAGAAACTTATGACGTTTTTGAAGAATGGGTTTGGTGAGCTCTGACAGAAACGTACGGTGACAGAGAGAGTGAAGACAGTAAAAGTTTGAAAAGGTGTATTGTGTCTTCTATATATAGGAAAAAGATTAGGGTTTGGCGATTGAAAGGACACATTGGTTCACCAACTTAGTGAATCATTGCAAAAACAATCATCCTTTCAGCTTCACACATCAACCAATGACGGCTGACATGAAGGCCATTTAATGCTAATGTTCCCTTTGCATTAAATGCTCTCAAAATTTAAATTTTCGTGGGAAAACATTTGCAAATAAACCCTTAAAAGAAAAAGAAGGACTGAAAAATAAATAAAAAGGAATTTGAAGAGGTTTTTTTTTTTTTTTTTTTTTTTTTTTTTTTTTTTTTTTTAAATAACTATAAGTAAAAGTAAAGATAGAAAAATACTCCAAGTTGAAACGCGGTTGAGGTCCAAGCGGTTGAGCTGCGGCATGCGGTTTTAGTGAAGCGGTTAGGCTGCGGTGCGGTTGGACAATCCTTGCGGTTTGGTACACGCGGTTCCTTGTGGAATTGAAACTATACTCAACACCAAGTTGGCTAATAAAAAGAATGGAATTTATTTGAGTTCAAGCATACCCATTTCTCCTACGAGGAAAGAAAACCTCTTGGAGTCAAGAGCCTTTGTGAGGATGTCGGCAATGCGGTTGTCTTTGTCCCCACGTACTCTAAATGGATATTCCTCTTCTCCACATGGTCTTTGAGGAAATGATACTTGATATCAATATGCTTGGTCTTGGAATGCATGACGGGGTTGTTGGAGGCGAAATAGTTGAAGTGTTGTCACACATGATGGGGCAATTTCCTTCATGGATTCCATAGTCCACCAGCTGCTTCATCAAAGGATTTGTGACAACAACTACCGGCGGCAATATACTCGGCCTCTGTGGTTGACAACTTTGAGCGAAGCTTGCTTCTTCTTTGGCCCAAGCAACTAGTCTATTCCCGAGGAAATGACAAGTACCACTAGTGCTTTTCTGTCAATAGTACAAATTTGCATGTCTGCATCTGAATAACCTACAAGATCGAAGTTCGAATCTTTGGAATACCAAAGTCCAAGGTTAGTGGTTCCCGGATAAATAGCGGATTATACGCTTGGCTTGCAATAAGATGTGCTTCTCTAGGATGCGCTTGATGGCGTGCACATACGCGAGACACTAAACATGATATCGGGCCTACTAGCGGTTAAGTAAAGTAATGAGCCGATCATTACCTCGATATAAAAGTCGATCAACTTTCTTACCTTTGAGATCCTTATCTAGCTTATTGCCGGTGGCCATAGGAGTATCATATGCTTTAGCATTTTCTAATCCAAACTTCTTTATTAACTCCTTGGTGTACTTGGCTTGGTGATGAAGATACCTTCTTCGCATTGCTTGATTTGAAGCTTAGGAAGAATGTTAATTCTCCCATCATGCTCAATCTCAAACTTGCTTTTCATTAGCTTTTCGAAACGCTTACAAAGTAACTCATTAGTAGAACCAAAAATAATATCATCGACATAAATTTGAACAAGTAAAGTATGCTCATTATATTTGGCAATAAAAAGAGTTGTATCAATTTTACCACGTTTAAATCCCTTTTCTAGTAAAAATTTAGAAAGAGTCTCATACCATGCCCTTGGAGCTTGCTTAAGTCCATACAAAGCTTTTTGGAGTTTGTAGACATGATTGGGAAATTTGGAGTCTTCAAATCCGGTGGTTGGGCAACATACACGGTCTCTTGCGGTTCGCCGTTGAGGAATGCACTCTTTACGTCCATTTGATATAACTTGAAACGCTTAAAGAGGCGTAGGCTAAGAAGATTACGATAGCTTCCAATCTTGCAAGCTGGAGCGAAAGGTTTCATCATAATCAATTCCTTCTTCTTGCCTATATCCTTGTGCAACCAACCTTGCTTTATTCCTAGTGATGCTTCCATTCTCGTCCATCTTATTCCTAAATACCCACTTAGTTCCTATCACTCCTTGATCCACGAGGTCTAGGCACCAAAGTCCAGACCTTGCATCTTTCAAGCTGGTTGAGTTCTTCTTGCATAGCAACGACCCATTGGAATCTTGGAGTGCTTCATCAATCTTCTTGGGTTCAACTTGAGATAAAAGAAGTATGCTCATCATAATTTGATCTCCTTGTTTGAACACCGGAAAACAGATCACCAATCACATTTGTGAGGGGTGGCTGCGACTTCACGAACCTCAGGGGTAAGTCTGGTTGGATCGAGGTTTCTTTGAAGATCTTCAATTGGAACATCGTTAGATCCTTCGGCGAAGTCATGGAATGTAAGTTGACGAAGAGGTTCTATAAATTTGGATAGGGGAATTCTCAACTTCTTCTTCCCTAGGAGTTGCATACGGAGTAGGGATCTTCGGGTGCGGTTTCAAAATTGCGGTTTTGGGAATTTCGGTTGAGGGTCTTTGGATTTTGCGGTTGAGGTTCGGGTGCGGTTTGAGATGGTTCACCTGGTTCATTATGCTCAACAAAATCATCGGCAACATTTGGAGCCAAATGTGGCTCAAGGAGAAGAATGCTCATCAAAAGTAACATGGACGAGACTCTACTATTTTTAAACTAGTTTTATTGAAAACACGAAAAGCTTTAGAATGTTTAGCATACCCAACAAAAATACCTTCGTCGGCCTTGGCTCCGAATTTACCTCTATTTTCTCTTCCGTTGTAGAGGACAAAGCATTTGCGGCCCAGATCTTGAAGAATGCAATGTTGGGGGTTCTTCCTCGCCAAAGCTCATAGGGAGTCTTATTATAGGTTTTGTTGATGAGGGAGCGGTTACGAGTGAAGCATGCGGTATTGATTGCTTCGGCCAAAAATGCGAGGTAGCTTCGCTTCGGATATCATTGTCTTTCCGGCCTCAATCAACGTCCTATTCTTCCTTTCCACAACCCCATTTTGTTGTGGAACACAGTGTGGAAAAATTGTGATCAATCCCATGGTCATCACAATCTTGAGCAACACCGTTGTTCTTGAATTACATTCCATTATACGATCGAACACTAACGATGTCATCTTCTTTTTGAGTTTGGAGCCGTCTAAAAGTGCGGTGAGAATCTCATAACAATCATCTTTGGAAATCATCATCTCAACCCACGTATATCTTGAGTAATCATCCACCACCACTAAGGTATATCTATTTCCTCCAATCTTTGGCGGTGGTTACGGGTCCAAACAAATCTATGTGAAGCGGTTGTAAGCATCTTGAAGTTGATGGAGCGGTCTTCTTTGGTGAAGACGACGCGGGCTGCTTACCAAGGCGGCATGCCTTTGCATTTCTACGGATGGTGGTCGGCCACTTTGGGTAAACCACGAACGAGGTTTTCCCTACCAATCTTTGCAAGATACTTGAAGTTCAAGTGGCTCGACCTCTTGTGCCATAGCCAACTATTTTCGCTCACATTCTTAGCTACAAAACGAGAGATTAGTAATACTACATGCGGAATTTAGATCAATAATGTAAATATTACTCTTACGAATCCTGTGAGTAGGGTGACGCCGGAAATGCTATCTTTGATAAAGCAATTTGATGACGTGAAGTTGCAAAGCATTCCTTTGTCGCAAAATTGAGAAATTGAAAGGAGGTTGTGCTTGAGTCCATCGACAAGAGAAACCTTCTCAATAGTTAGGTTTCCTCTCCTTATAACACCATATCCAATGGTCTTGCCTTTGTTGTTATCACGAAAGGTTACGAGATGGACCACTTGCTTCAACGACATCTTCAAGTAATGATCTATCTCCCGGTCATATGTCTTGGCGACCTTTGTCAAGATACCATTCATTATCCTTGGAGTGACCGGCCATGAAGCGAGAGGACTGAAATGTAAACATTAAGAGCGAGGTCCCCCTTTATTCCTTGGGTCCTGAAGTTAGCAACCCTTTACTGACCCACACTGTTTGACGGAGAAGGAGGTTTGCTCTTCTGGCATTGGATGTGAACCGCAAAAGGCATTGCGGCCTTGTGACCTAAACCATCACACACTGAGGAACATTTATAATAGCTACAAGCTTCATGAGGTTTTACTAACTCCTTACTCTTCTTAGGAGTTGCATGCGGTTTAGGACAAGGAAGCGGTTTGGGAGGTGCGGTTCCGGCTAACATTCCGAGTCTGATACGAAGGGAACAGGCTTTGGTTTGACCACGTATTTTACAGGAACGCTATTCACGCTTTTGAAGGCGGGAGGAGCGGTCGAAGAAGAAGCGCGGTCGGACACAGGAGTTAACGAGAACCGCCTTTTCCACTAGAAGCGGTTGGAGCGGGGATTTTACCAATTCCATAAGCCATTTCCTCTTCGGAGTGCTTCCACAGAATTCTTAGGTTTTAACACGAATTCTTCCCATATTGCTTTCCTTTAGGGTAGACATAATTTACTTGTCTTCCTTTACCCTTTCCTTTAGCATGCTTCCTTGGGAATTTCTTTAGTTAGTTCCAAAATTTCCTCATCCTTTTCACTCGAGGATGCACACTTCTCCTCTTCCTCGAGATCCAAACCCTAGACCATCCTTAGTTCCGGGAGGAACTTGGAAGTCAAGATTTTATCCTTGGTGGATTGAGACTTGAGCCACGAATCAATAATCTTTTGACGATCGTCGATTTGGGTTACCAAGTCATCATTCTGAGTTGAAGTGCGGCAACCTTAGTTTCAAGGATGCGGTTTTGATCGACAAGAGGAGTCATCTGTTTGATTTGGTCCTTAAGATTAGAGATTTCGAGACCTCATCCACGGTTTTCTCCGTCTTGTACGATTAAGTTCATCATGAGCTAAGCTTAAGGCTTTCTTAAGATTTGAGAATTGATGGATCACCATTCGGCTTCCTTGAACATCTTTTCATGTTCCATGGGAGAAACCTCTTCCACCACCTTTTTCAAAATTTTCTTTGGAATAGCTTTTGAAGGTGGAGCGGTTTTAGATGAGAAAATGGGACGTGAATACGAACAATTTCCTATCTTAACGCTAGGAGTAAGTTTAATATCATCATCCAATTTATAATTTGGAAGTTTTGCAAAAACCTCCTTTTCCTCCATATCATGCAACTCAAATGATTGAATCGAGTCATCGAAGCGTACGCAACTAAGCGAGAGGTTAACCTCTTCGGTTTCACCGTCACTTCCATCCTCGAGAATCTGTTTCAATCCAAGTTGCTAATTCCTTGGAATTCTCTTCCTCCTCGGCAACCATTCCCTTACGATGAGAAAATTTCGAAGGAAAAGTTTTCTTTTTCATATATTCATATTTAGGTTGTGGACACTCGGATGCAAAGTGGCCGGGTTTCCTACGGTTGTAGCATACCAAGTCACTCTTCTTCTTTGTATCTGCTGACCCTAGAAAATGTTGCGGGAGGTTTGCCTTTTGAAAATGATTTTGTGAAAGGTTTTGAGGATTTTCTAAATTTTGAAATCTTTTCACAAACATGGCAAAATCATCATCATCCATCTCGATGAGTGATGAGGTTGATATGGAAGGATCGAGTGGTTTGATTGGATGTGGATGGTTTCTCTTCATGTTCCACTACGAGACATAGAAAGCGATTTGGTTTTCCCTTCTATCTCTTCAATATGATTTAATTTAAGTTCATAGACTCTAAGATTGGCATACAAGTTACTTAATGACCAAGTACCCAATACTTTGGAGTCTTCTAGAGAGGTAGCCTTATTTACCCATCTAGAACCTAAAGCGAGATAGGAAAGTCATATTGATTTCCTTATCGGTTAAAGTTTTACCAAGAGATCTCTGAAGCATTAACTACCTCGACATAGCGATCGTAGGTTTGACGCAAGAGTTTCGTTGGGTTTTACGTTGAAGTTGTTGTAGGATCTTTCAACGAGTGTATAATTTGTTTTCCTTGCACTCTTCATCACCTTCGAGGTAGCTCTCTATGGCATCCCACATACGCTGCGGTTTTGAGGTACATCACTTTACGTAGAGTTGATACGGGGAGGGTTCCGAGAAATGATGAACCTCGCCTTCTTTGTCCCAAGAGCAACTATTCTCTTCTCTTCATCCGACCACTCATCTTTTGGCTTTTTGACCTCTGGAGTTTCAGCATTGGTGGTTGCATCGGTGTTAGCCTTCATTGGAATTAGAGGGCCATTGATCACGCACTCCGCGACATTTCATCTATGGTTTCCAAATGAATAAGCATTCGGCACTTCCGGATGTCAAAGTGGTCTTCGTCCAACATTGGAATGTGTGAATAGTTAACAGTAGTCATTGTCTTTGAGGTTGCCATATCGAATCGGCACACAAGGTGTTAAGCTTGAAAAACGATGGTTTTAAAATGTGTTTGCTCGATACCACTTGTTGGTCCCAAAGGTGGCAACAAGGGTGAAAATACGGCTAGAGGGGGTGAATAGCCTGTTTAAAATTTTAAGCCCTCTTTTAAAGACTGAACCTCTTGCTTACAAAATCCTCTTGCGGTTGATAATAGGCGCAAGTGATAGTGTAAAATGCACGGCGGAATAATAGAGTGTAAAGCGGTTTTGAGAGGCGGTTTGTAAAATGCGGTTTTGGTGGTGCGGTTTTGGGAAGAGCGGTTTTACAAACACGTGTGGTTTTGACTTTGTTAACTCCAAACACTATTTCACAATAATGGATAGCTAAATAAAGATTAAACGAGAGACAAAGATAAATAATTAGCAAGCATAAGAAATATAAATGCGAGAAAGTAAGAACACGCTATTTGGAGTGGTTCAATCGATAAACGATCTACGTCCACTACCAAGATGGTTAGTCTTGGATTTCTAAGAGAGATTTTATATTAAGTATTGTGAGATTACAAAGTACAATAAAATCTTTTCTATGAAGAACAAATCCAAAACTATAACCGGTGTATCTCGAAGTGTTTAATCTATGTGATTAGAACAAGTGAGGTGAGTGTGTGAGAACAAGATCAAGGCTCTTTAGATACGTGAGATGTAGAGCACAATGATTCTTGAAAATGTTAAGGCTTGATTTACGGGCTGGGAATATTTCTTGAAGTTTGAAGATGAAGATTGAAAGGGTTGAATAATTTACGGCGAGCTTCAGCTTCTATGAACACAGTACTTTTCAAATTCTCAAGCAATCTTCAAATGGTGAAGATTGGGGGTATTTATACCCAAGCATCAAGAAACTAGCCGTTGGATACAGCTGTTGTAAGGACAGTACTTGATGCAATCCTATTGGTCCACAGCAACCACTTTTGTCCTTTGGTCTTTGCCAGATTGCAGGATAAAGGCTGATCGGAGCTACGGTTGCAAGCAATGAGGGTTAGGACATCTGTCACCTATGTGAGATCTTTGCAGATCTGTTCTGACATGGGATCACGTGACAGGATATGGTGGTTGACTTTTGATATTGCTGACGTGGATTTCAACGGATAAAAAGTTGTTCACTTCAAGTAGCCAATCATTGGATGCGGTTGGTGAGATGCGGTTAGGGACATGCGGTTTTGCTACACCAGGAGGTTGCATGGATGCGGTTGCACATGAACTGCACAGGTGCGGTTCAAGGGCGGTTGCATGCGGTTGGTTCAACAGGTAGATTCAAGGTAGAACTACACTTGCGGTTACAAGTGCGGTTCATAGGGCGGTTTTGAATACTGCTGGATCTGCAACCTTGCTTCCAATGAGTCTTGTGCCAGTCTTCAAGCCTAAGATTAACCTATTCTATAAAATGGACTTAGCTAAAAAATTGAAGTCTAAGCTTCATTACATAGGGTCCTAAAGTCCTTAAAAATAGACAAGAGGTTATGGTATCAATCAAATCTAATACAAAATAGGAGGATTAAAACATGCATACCCAACATGCTCGTATAGAGAGAGCGCTTATTGACACGGGGTTGGTAGAGGCTCCAGTGAGGATACCAGAGGTCGGGATGAGGGATACCGACATTATTGAGAAGAAAAGGAAGAAGACTCGACGAGGCCGAGGAAAAGGGAAGAAGACTGAAGAAGACTCAGCGAATGACGACTGACAAGTCTTTTCTCAAGATCCTCTTATTGCCATTTGCAAACACATTAGTTTATTTAGGCATTTTATTGTATTTTAGATCTTTTTAGCAGGTTAGCAGAGTCAAGAGGTAGACCGTGCTTGAACTCATCAAGAAATTTTTGACTTGTAATGAACAAGAAATATTATTTTAGAAATTAATCAAGACATGTTTCATGGAAATTTGAATGTCTTATTACTTGGGACCCGTTTTATGAAAACTGAAATACCCTTTTATTTATTGCTAAGGACGCACTTTATGGAAGCTTTATTGCCCTTTTTTTATTGTTTAGACCGAACCATATATGGCTGCCTACGTTCCCCTTTTACAAGAAAGGCTAAGGGGCTCAGGTCTTCGTAGTTCATTCTGGTGAACTAACAAAACTAAGTCTCTTTTTTTTTTCTGTGCAACCCTGTTTTTTGCCTAGACCGCCCTTTTTGGGGTTTTTCAGCCTAGCTGGGTATTACTCTTTTTGCACTAAGATTTTTTTATATATTTTTTTTTTATTTTTATTTTTTTCGTGCAACCCTGTTTTTTGCCTAGACCGCCCTTTTTGGGGTTTTTCAGCCTAGCTGGGTATTACTCTTTTTGCACTAAGATTTTTTCTTTTTTTTTTTATTAGACATAGTATCTTCGGAGTTTATCACCGTTGACTGGGTGGACAAAGGGATTGCCATCCAAGTCTGCAAGCTTCATTGCTCCTCCTGACAGTATCTTCTGCACTACATAAGGGCCGATCCAAACGGGTTCCCATTTTCCTGTGGGGTTGTCTGCGGTAGGGGGCTTTACTTTCGGCACTAAGTCACCCTCTTTGATGTCTCCGCCTTGACCTTTTTATCAAACGCCCGCCATTCGCCTCGGTAGGCTCGGGTATGTTCCATGGCTTTTAGCCTTCTCTCGTCAACGGGCTAACTCATCATGCCTGGCCGTAGCCATTCTACTTCGTTGACACTTTGTTTTCCAGGAGGACCCTTAATGACGGGATTTCCAACTCCACTGGTAACACTTTTGCTTCCATCCCGTAAGTTAGGGCAAAAGGAGTTTCTCTGGCTAGGTACATTCGACAGACGTTACGTAGCCCCGCAGTGCTAGGTGCAGCTTTTCGGGCCAATCACGACCACGGGTGGCCATCTTCCTGATGATCCGCTCGAGTGTCTTATTAGCAGCCTTCCAGCGCTCCATTGGTGCGAGGTCAGTACGGGGACGACTTGTGGCGAGTAACTCCGAATTCCGATGCTGCCAGTCCTATCGCAGCTCCTTCGAAGTGTGACCCATTATCGAAATGATCTCGTTGGGCACCCCATATCTCGCACATTATGTTTTCTTTGATGAACTGGGCTACTTTTCTCGGAAGTGAGGACCTTGTAGGACTTGGCCTCTACCCACTTGGTGAAGTAGTCGATGGCTACCAACACGAACTCGTGCCCATTGCTTCTGTCGGGGCTATTTTCCCTATCACGTCAATGCCCCAAGTTGCAAACGGCCAAGGAGTCGTCATGCAAGATGTGTCATGAGGTGGGAGATGGTTGAGGTTGGCAAACCGCCGGCACTTGTCACAGTTCGGACGCTGCTTTGGACGCAGTCTGTCTCCATGGAGATCCGGTAGTAACCCATTCCGAGGATCACTTGCATCGTGGCTCGGCATTCATGTGAGGACCGCAAGGACCGTTGTGGACTTCGGTCATCAACTCTCTGGCTCTTTCTTGAGTGACACATAAGAGGAGTGGTCCTTGATACCGCTTCTTGTACAGGTTGCCTCCTAGGATGACATAATGGGAGGCCAACCTTTTCGTGGCTCGCAAGCTTTTGGCTCGACACCTTCCTTCGGTCTACCTTCTTCGTCTCCGAAAGCCGACTCTCCGTCTTTGAGGAATTGGTAAACTGATTGTACCAAGGTTCCTTTATAGGCTCGGGTCCTGTGTCCACTTCACAACAGAAGGTCAGGGCTTCTCTTCTACCCACTACGAAGGGCTTTATGGCTTTTCCTCGGGATCTCTACCAATGAGGCTAGAGTAGCTAGGGCATCTCGCGAATCCGTTCTTTTCCCTCGGCAAGTAGTGGAAAGTCACTTCTCCGAACTGTCAGTCAACTCCTCCATATGGGCATGATACCGTTGCAGATTAGGGTCCACAGCCTTCCACTTGTTGGAGACTTGGTTGATGATCGTGGCCGAGTCTCCGTAAACTTCGAGCTCCTTTACATTTCTTTTCTAAGGCGGCCTCCAAACCAAAGAATGCGTGCTTCATACTCGGCGACATTGTTCGTGGCAGGAAAGTTCAACTTGAGGGCTATGGGGTATGCTCATCTTTCGGATCGACCAATAGCATTCCTACACCATTTCCTCTTTTGTTAGCGGCTCCGTCAAAGAACAATTGCCATCTATTCTCGTGCTCAATCGCAAAGATCCCTTCATCTCGGGAATTGGGGTTCGTGCCCTCTCGTCTTCATTACATCGGGGAAGTTCGCCAGGTGATCTCGACAATGCTTGACCCTTGATGGCCTTTCGGTCACATAGTTGATGTCGTATTCTCGCCAAGAAGAAGGACCACTTCGCTAAACGCATCGAGAGGGAAGGCTTGTCAAAGATGTACTTGATGGGGTCCATTTTCGAGACCAAATTCACAGGGTGGGCTTGCATATAATGCTTCAATTTTCCGACTACCTGCACGCCCCGCATGTGTCTTTTCACATGCCGAGTAATTGAGCTCACTCCCCGTAGCTTCCGGCCGACAAAGTAAATGGCGTTTTCTACCCGAGAGTCTTTCTTTTCCCGAGCAAGCATAGCCCCAACCGCCGTGTTCTGTGATAACGGTGAGATAGAGCGAAGAGGCTTCTGTCTATGTGGGGGCATAGTACCGGGGATGTACTAAGTATGCCTTGATCTGGTCAAAGGCATCTTGGCATTCTTCGGTCCATTCTCGTGTCCACATTCTTCTTCATGAGCTTGAAGATGGGCTCGCACATAGTGGTCAACCGATTGACGAAACGGTTGATGTACCGCAATTTACCCATGAAGCTCTTGACTTCGTCCGGGTTTGAGGTGGCCTCATATCCATGATGGCTTTGATCTTTCGGGGGTCAACTTCTATACCTCGCTCCGTGACCATATACCCAAGCACTTTTCCCCTTGTCACTCCGAAGGTGCATTTGGCGTGGGTTTAGTCTCATGGAATGCCGTCTCAACCTCTCAAAGAATTTTCGTAGGTCAACAAAGTGTCGCCCACCCTCTCCTTTGGAGTGGATTATCATATCATCTACGTAGACCTCAATCTCCTTGTGGATCATGTCATGAAAAAGCGCGGTCGCCGCCCTTTCGTAAGTAGCCCCGGCATTCTTGAGCCCGAATGGCATTATCGTATAACAAGTAGGTTCCCCATGGTGTGGTGAAGGCCGTCTTTTCTTGGTCTTCCTCGGCCATCTTGATCTGGTTGTAGCTCGCAAAACCATCAACGAAGGATTTGACTTCGTAGTTGGCGTGGAGTCCACCAGATGTCTATGTTTGGCAGAGGGTAGTCGTCTTTGGGCTAGCCTTGTTCGATCTCGGAAATCCACACGGCAGCCGCACCTTCCCATTGGCCTTGGTTACGGTCACGATGTTGGACAACCATGTCGGGTATTCAATGACTCGATGAACCCTACCCGCAGTAGCTTCTCAATTTCTTCTTTGACCTCGTAGAGACCATTCCGGCTTAATCTTTCTCGCTCGCTTTACTGGCTTAGCATCCGGTGCTAGAGGGATTCGTGTTCTACTATCGAACCTGTCCAGCCCCGGCATATCCTTGTATGACCATGCAAACACGTCGACGTATTCTCTCGAGCAGCTCGATCAATCTGTCCCTTTCAACCCCGGAAGAAGCTTCCAATCTGTGTCTCTTTAGGTTCCTCAATAGTACCCAAGTTCACACTTATCAAAACCTCCTCGGCACTTGGGCCCGGTTTTCCTCTTTTTCGAAACCTCGCTTAAAGATTTCTTTAATGTATTGTTCGTTTAGTGTGTTTGCATCTTGTTCAAATGATTCATTATTAATCGTTGTTAAGTTTTGAGTTAATTTATCATTTGTTAAGTTGGCAATAAGAGGATAATCGTAAAGATTTGTCATTTCTTTCAAAATAAGGGGAAAGATGACATCGATTACATTTTTCATAATCCTCGTGCGTGAGGCCTTCGGATGACTCGAGGACTGGAATTCAAAGATTCCCGACTTGACCGAATAGACAACAGGGTGTTTGACACGACCGGGTTGAGAAGGACGGTACCAATCCAAGCTCCGTGATCATTTGCCGTCGATCGGCTATCGGCCCCGAGAATGTCTCCCAATTCTTCAATGGCATTTCTGTCTTAGTCACCAAAGTGCGAGGATCAAAATGACTTTCACCATCGTCTCCAATAACGGCAACTATCTCATCGTCTCGAATCGAAGTCGATCAAGTCTCGGGATTTGTGCTTCTTCGTCAAACAACTCTTGCAAACCCCATTGATCGTCTTCATCACCGGGCACTTTCTATCCGGCTGATCTTTGGAAGAGCTAACTCAAAGGCGGAGAAGTCCATTGTCCCGGATGCCGACTTTTTGACACCGGCCGGATTTCCTTTGAAGACGTACTCATTCTCGAACGGTAGTGATAGCCCTGTGGATATTTGGCAAATCAAGGAACATTCTTCGAACGGGATTGGTTGGCTTTCCCTAACTTTCTCAAGGTTCTCTAGAAGGGTTTTCGCAAGGAAATCCGGCGATCACTTTCATCATATTGTGTCCCTCCTTTTGTAAAGTAATGGGTCGAGACAGACTGTAAGGATGGAGCCGACCCCTTCACCTTTCGTGCCTTTAGCTTTTCCGGCATCCCGAGAGTTCGATTTGTACCCCAAGCCATATCTGGTAGTCTGCTCCTTCACATCAATGATGGTGTTACGACCTTGAAGTCTTCTACCCAATCCAAGTCCCGGAAGATAACTCATTTTTCGCATCATTCTCATGGCAGGAGGGATTTTATCGGAAGTAGTGGTGAGGTCCGGTGCAACACACTTGTGCCTTGGAAGAAGCTACGGAGAATCCGGTCAATGCTAACCCTTCATCATCGTGCTTGATCTCCAATATCGGGATATCCCTGCCGGGTTCCTTCTACCGTGACACTATCTCCATAAATGGTGGTGATAGTTCCATCACTCGACCGAAATTTGACGCACCGATGCAAAGTAGAGGCTACCCCGTTTATCCGGTGGATCCAAGGCCGTCCCAAAGAAGGCAAGAAATGAAATCGGAATATCAATAACTTGAAAGTCAATGTCCATGACCTTTTTTCCGAACCACATCTTGAGAGTGGCGATCCCCAAAACCGATCGTGCAAAGTGGAGTCATAGGCCTTAATAGTCTCGACTAGAAGGCTTTAAGTCCGTTGGCTTCGTATCCAATAAATCCATCATTTTAGCCGGCAAGACATTCATTGCAGACCCTCCATCGACTAATACCCGTGGTAATCGACGCTCTTCTAACCGGACTGTGGATGTAAAGAGGTTCGTTATGACTAGCCCCATACTTTGGCGGTGTCTAAGTCAGCTGAAGGTAATGATGTTTCCGTAGTGGATATTTCCAATCATTTGACGACCTCATCCGGGGTGACATCTATGGGCACCATGGTCTTGGCCAAACTTTCTTCTAGCTTCAACTTATGAGGGTATGAAGAGGTCAACAGGACCATAAGGAGATATTGGCTTGGTTACACTTCAACGGAGTTAGGACTGGATCCTCCTTATCGTAGTCGCTTTTCTCGCTTCTCGGCTTATAAGGTCTTTAATCTGTTTTTGGCTCGAGACGGTGCTTCTTTTGTCACCCTTAGGCCGCTCAACATTCATCCGCCTGCACCGAGTCATCACATAGACATTGGATTTTCCTTGGTCATTATTCCTACCGGAGGATTCTCACAATTCTTTCAAAGTCGAGGCGGATTCTTACCGGCGTATGGCCAATTCTCGCCGATTGATCTCGATTGACGGTGCCGCCGGAAGCATAGGTGGCTTCCCGAATCCGGTCCTGTGTTACCGGCTTTTGACCTTTTCTGAGTTTGACCGGCTGATTTCAACTTCACATTCTCCGTTTAAAGCTTTCACAGCCTCATTCAAACTTTTCAAAGTCAAGATGCAACAAGAATTATCACTTCCGGAGTTTGGAGCTTGGCAAATGGCTTTCTCATCCGAACCTAGCAACTTCTTTAACAGAGTAGGATCACATTCCTCATCACCGTCAAGCATGTCTTTTCTTTCCCCGGGGTCAACCTTCCGACGGCATCTTGACGTTGGCCAAACATTTTCTCGAAGTGGGAAATTCCATCATCAATAAAGATTTCGCGGGGTCAAACCTCATGGCGGGTTCCTTTTCCTTACCGTCGAGAGATTTTCCGGGCTTTTGGCTTCGGGCTAACCACTCCTCTATTGTCCCTTCCGCACTTCGACCGTGTCTTCATCGCTGTCACTACGCAGCTCTCGTGGGAACTTTCGCCTTGGCTCTTATGACCAATGAGGGCAAAAGCGTGTCGGGATACTTGACGCCATACGAGGGGTATCTCACTCTTCCTCGGGCTTAGGGATTACCAGGAAAACATCATTATCATCGTAGGACATAAAGGGACCGGGGGGTCGCCTCTAAACTCAGACTCTTTCCAAGGCATCCATACATTCTTCTTCGTACCAAGTTTCAGGAGTGACTACTAACACCGTGATAGAGTCTACCCTTCCCGATGAGAGTTTGGCTTCGGCGACGCTTACATGCTCTGCATCGCGGGCGGAGCCCACTTCCTCTTTTGACTAAAGCTTCGATCAAGTTCCTCTATTCACCTACCAAAGGCTTTGTACGGAGTATTGAACTCTAGGATATAGGACTCATACACTACCTCATCCTTCTCCGAGCCTTTGCATAGGCTGCAGACACACTTTGAAGTGATTTCATCCCCTATTCCAGTCCGTGGCTTTCTACCTCATCTTGCCCTTCGGGTTTCACTTCCGTTGGCTCCAAGTCCATTCCTTTTACCGAACCTGTCATCATCGCCGTAGAATCCATCCATTCCTATTCTCGTTTCCGACCGACTCTTCACCGTAGCCGTCCGAGAGGTAGGCAAATTCACAGTGCGCGACAAAATTGGAAAGGTCAAATTGGCACCGGGATTCCGAAGTAGGCTCAGCCGAAAGGAGGAAAAAGGTCCCGTGGGGGGATGCAGAGGAAGCGAGGGTGTCGGGACCCTAACAGCTTGGGGTATTGGAGAAGACTGAGAAGGGACGGTCTTTGGCAATGGGTTATATGAAGATTGGGGAGGGCATTGGTTATAGGCTAGCTCTTCTTCCCTAGTCATCTCGGTTACCCAAACCAAGATTGTTTCTCTGTCACAATCGGCCATTCTCGACTCTCGAAACCGAGGATTCTCGCGAACCGTCCGAGGATTCTCGTGCTAACAAGTTGCCGACCCGGTGTTCTCACCCCACTTCTTTCTCGGGCAAGGGAAAGGGATAGGAAAGGTTTAGACTCTGGGTAGGTGTTTAGCCGAAGGCTCGTGCAATATGCAAATTAGAATCTTCAAGTTTACTTAAAACAAAGTTGTCTTTTATTAATATCTATTTGGTTGGAAAAGGGGTTCTCGCCCTTCTTTTTTACAACTACTCTAGATCCCGGATCGCTGGGTTCCGTCACTACGTCTATAAGCCCCTCGTATTCCACCTCGTATTTCGACCTCCTGTGGTGGACGGCACGGCGAGGGTCCTATAGGGCACGCGGATCCCACCGACCGAGAGTAAAGAACGCTCCTATCGGGTCTAGCGGGTCATAGGACCTTTCAACGCACGAGCGATGCGGATTATAGTCAAGGCAATACCGGGAAAGTCTCGTCTGCCTTGACGGATCTTTGGCGTAGTTTCGCTTGAGCGAATGACGGTTTCTGACTTTCGGTAATGTCCGAGAGAATAATAGGCATGGGTCGGGCGGTAAAAAGCCGGATGACACGGTGTCACATTGAACTTCGTTGCATACACGGTGCGTGGGTCGGAATCGAAGTCAATGCCGGTCAAGATCTTGCCAATTTTTCCTTGTCGGAATTTTGGCAGAGCTTCGCTTGAGCGAAAGATCTTTTGATTTTTGGCAAAGACTCGGTCTTGACTCTTACGCATTCCGTGCGGGTCAAGGTCAATAGTCAATGCCGGAGTCAAGATCCCACCGATTTTTCCTTGTCGGAATTTCGGCAGAATTTCGCTTGAGCGAAAATCTTGGCTTCCGTTATGAGCTAAGGCTTGACCTTTACGTGGGTATGCAACTGGGCTATATGACACGGACTAGACCAAAAACCAACCAAAAGTCACGGTTTTTTGAAACGTGTGACACGGGTGCATTGGTCGACACCGGCCGCCATGGGGAGGTTGGGATGATTCCGTGCGCGCCGGGAGCATCGTAAGGTGTCCGTGGCTGCCTGGAACCACCCTCGGGTTTGAAGGACGTGCGTGCAAAGTGTACGGTGATATATCGGGTGCGCGTAGTGTGCGGTCTCCTAAAAATGTTCCTTTACGAGTTAAAACAGAGATTTTCATAATGTGTTTTAAAGGAATGATTTTCGGGACGGGGGAAAATGCAACACGTAAGCACGTAACTTTTCTCGGGAGCCCGCCACCATGGAGCTGAGTAGCCCCAAGCTGCTAGGACTGCCAGATTAACCATGATTTTTCCTGGTGGAATTGCCACTGAGGTCGCCCGGTCAGAATCCAAGGAGGATTGAGCCGTACGACTGCATGGATCAATTTTCCAGGTTCCACTCCTTTTGCTATTTTTCGGGTTGTTTCCCGTTTCAAAGTATGCACAGATTCCAAGATGCAAATGATGCAATGCATGGTAAAGAAAGCAAGCACGATTAATGAAATCGGCGATGGGAGTCTAACCCGCTCAAAAGGGAAAAGCTTTCTTTTATTTTTTTCAAAATTGTTTTTTTCGAAAAGGGATACTGGTACGTGGATTGTTAAACCACCGGTTATCCCAACTCCCACGTCAGGGAGTGTACAGGAAGGGTAAGTGGTTTCCACCTATATACCGAGTATCGATTTTTTTTGTTTTGAAAATAAAAGCTTTTCTCCTTTGGGTATTCCCCAGCGGAGTCGCCAAACTGTGAATGTGGTGCCCAAATTTTGTTGGATTCACGCGAGTTTGAAGACATCCGAGTTTAATTTGAAAAACGGAGTCGCCACGCCATTTTGATTACCTCAAAACTTTGAAAAAAGGTTTTTACTTGGGTTCGGAGGTTAAGTTACCCCTTGGGAAGAACGTTTGGCGTTCACCCAAAGTGCCTTGCCGGAGCAAGTCTCCCAAGATTTCAGTAATCGTGCTTGCTTGCGTGCTTTCTTGTGTGCATGTGTTTGAGAAAAAGGGGGGGAATGTCCCAAGTTGTCTTCCGGACGTACAAACCATTTGTTGGTTGTCGCTCGGGATTCCTTGGAATTTTATGTATTTGGGATTATGATCCCGTCCTCATCTTATGACTTGTGATCATCGCATTTTAAACCTCGGGACCCTCGGGACTTGCGTGATCGAGAGAATGACTCTCTTTTGGTCAAAGATGAGGTTCTTTAGAAAAGGAGGGTCCTTAGCCCATCAATCCTACGCTTTAAGACGGTCGAGCTCGTATAGAGGCTTCATACTCTTTCTTAAGCGATAATCGGAGATATAGGGTTCAAGGTTATCCCTTTCCAAAGAAATCGTGAACCTTTAATGGAAGGAACGATGTAAAGATAGGATCTTTTACACCGGTCCGTTCCAAGGTTGGGGGATAGGGGAATGCATGATGAAAAATGACTCTTTAATGAAAAGATGACATTTTTGGTTTTAGCAAATGATGCTTTTTGATTGAAAGAAATGATCTTTATGCAAGTGATGCGTAAAGATAGGATTTTTATGCAAATGATGCATGAAAAAGGGTTTTGAATGCAAAGGATGCATTTTTATTGAAAAGATTGGATTTTTATGTGCAAATGATGCATAAAAATGACATTTTTATTTGAAAATGGGGGTTTTAGGTGCAAAGGATGCACCTCTATGAAAAAGACTACATTTTTATGACAAATGAGGTCTTAATGCATGCAAAAGGGAAAGGGGGTGATAAAGATGTGATCTTTATGAATAAATGCCAAGTCCCAAGCAAGATATATGAATGCAATGAGCAAGTATATCAATTAAAAGCAAGGTTAGGGCGTGCGAGGTTACCAATTGCTTCCTTTGCTTCTTTGGTCGGAGCTAGGAGGAGAGGTTGGTCTTGGATCTTCAAGGAGGAGGGAGGGAGCTTCTTGGCCTTCTTCTTCACCTTCTTGAGCTTCCAAATATTCTTCACGTATTTGGAGTGTTTGTGGGTGACTTGCTATGGATTGTGTGTGTTGAAATGGGTAGAGGAGGGCTCTATTTATAGGCGATGCGGATAAGGCTAATGAAGCCGTGCGGCTAGGGACAACGAGCTAATGCAGCCGTGCGGCATTATCCATTGTGACTCAGCATTTCTAGAACCATGCAAGGTGGCAAATTCTAGAACCCTCTTCCTAATTAAGAAAAACGTGTTTCTTAATTAGGAAGGCTCCCTTCAGCCCTTAATTTAATTTGGGACTGTTCCAGAACATTTCCGGAACACTAGGAAGGTCCGGGGAATTACCGGGAAACTTACCGAAATTGCCGGGAAATTTAACCGGAAGGCATGAGCCAGATTTTGGTACTTACAGGTGCGTATTTGATCGAAATACGAAGGTTTCACGCGAATCGAGACAAAACAGGAGCTCGAGAAGGGTGAAAACCAGTTTGGACCGTGGGGTGGTGATTTTTTGGTGTGAAAAATCCCCTTCTTGCCTTTGACAGCAACTTCTATTTATAGGGTGAAAATTGCAGTAGGAGTCCGGCCGGACTTGGACTGAATTTCAGGGGTTTTGGGAATTTTGGAAACTGGGGACTTGGCCGGCAATTTCAGGAAAAGTGCACAGTGAGTCCGGCCGGACTTGGCTTGCAAACAAGGGGCATTTTGGTCTTTTCCCTCTGAAATTGATTGAAGGGTGACTAGAGGGAGGTGGCATGGCTGCCACGTGCCCCTCTGAGTCACCAGCCATGTGGGATTTTGTCCCTCGGTCCCGGTTTTGTCCGTTTTTTTAAAATAACAGTCCGGGAAATGTCCGAAACGCCCCCGGAAAGTGCCGAAAAATGCGTTTTTCAGGGAAAGCCGTGCTTTTACGTGTGATGACACGTGCTAAGTACGGTTCGACGTCGGGATGCACGGGGCGGTCCCGGGACGTCTCGTTGGCACAGCAACGGGGAGTTTAACGAGTTCCGGTTAACCTGGAGCGGGCCAGTTAACGGATTTCGGTTAACTTTCTGACGGATTTGGACGATCCGGATTTGGGTACTTACAACTGCCCTGCTCCTGACTTCTTCCAACCGCTTACAAGGAGTCATCACCAAATCTTGATAATACTGTGAATCTTTCCTCAGCCCCATTTTGAATGCTTCTGTGGCTGTCGACATGTCAAGATTGGGAATTTCTAGCACTTCCTTATTGAACCGGTGGACATAATCCTTTAGAGTTTCATTAGGCTGCTGGGTCACATTGTAGAGATCACTTGTCAACCTTTCAAATTGTCGACTGCATGAGAATTGGTTATAGAACATGTTGATAAGCTGGGCGTAAGAACCAATTGAACATAGAGGTTGCCTAATCAACCATTTGAGGGCTGGTCCAGACAGGGTTGATCCAAATCCCCGCATAAGCTGTGCCTCCCGAATTGAAGAGGAATATGAATTATGTCCATCTTTTCTTGATAGTGTGCGACATGCTCCTCTGGGTCCGTGGTGCCGTCGTACAACTTCATAGATGGTACACCGAAACGCTTTGGGATGTCAACATTTGCAATTCTTTGGGACAAACCGGGATTGATTGTAGCGGCTTTTGAGTCAGCGGGTTGAATTGGAGGAGTTACGCCCGGCACGTTCATTATCGCCTTCCGAGATCCCGCATCTGTTTGGCTAGTGGGTTCCCGCAAAAGGGTCACCATAGGAATACGATTGAAATTATCATTATTAAAAAGATTATTTAGCAAACCAGAGTTGTCCGTAGTAGTCGTGACAAAGAGTCTTTGCCAATGAATGGAATGAACGGGGTGAATCCCGCGGAAGATGGCGTCAATGGGGTGTCCCCTGCAAGGATGTCGACATCATTAAGGATGTCGGCGGATGAGATTGAGGAGGACTCGCCCATTGGGATGAATTCACTCGAAATGTAGATCCTCCAAAGTGTTGTCAAAGTTGAGAACCCTTGCACGCAAAGTGGTGATATGTTGTCAAGCCGAGACGCGATGAGCCGTTGATCTTTCGCATCTTAATCATGGAATTGGTCAAGACCTTAGAATTGCCGTCTTGCCGGTCCAATCTTTGATTCAACTCGGTAAGGATACTCCGAATGTCGCATCTACATTGGAAGAGGTTGTTCCCTTTTGTGGAGTCTTCGTAAGTTGAGCCGGGCCGAGGTCCTGGTCCGAGGAGGCGGTGGTAACAAGCTGGTTCTTCCTCCTGATGTGGGAACAACGGCGGGACTCTTGCCGGCGGCGGACACATTGGGGGGTGCAGACATAATGAATTTGCTTAGGAAATGATCCAAATAATCGATAAACCACGAGGCCCCTCGGTGGGCGCCAAATTGTTTTGGTAGAAAAAACAATAGAGTTGAATCTTAACTTTGTTTAGTGTGTGGATTGAACAATAAGGAGGGAACTATGGAATTCGACTATATGGAACAAAAGCAAGAAAAAGTAATAATGACACCACGATTTGTTAACGAGGAAAACTTTGGAGGTGATAACCTCTTTGGAAAAAACCCCGGGAGTTAGGTCTCAAACCTTAAAAGTTTCACTATGATGATTATGAGTACAACTTGGGAAGAGAATGGAGAGGATTACAATCAGTTCGTGCGTAGAGTGTGTGTGTGCGTCTGAGAGTTAGTGTGTTCCATCTCCATTTCCCCTTATATATAAATAAGTATGAAGGAGTCAAATACGGTTCCTACAATCTCGGGATATAAGCTTATCCTTTCAACCTCCGTGAGACCAAGTCGCCCTAACCGTTGAAGATATGTTGAACGTGCTGGAGAATATCCCGCATTTCTTCTCTCTTAATTACTGGAAAATAAGAATAAATATATTAGGAAATATTAAATAAGTAAATATTAAAACAATACTTACAGTGGAATGACATCTTAATATGCAGGATCAACTGAAGATGTCACCATGCTGAAAAAATACCCACAACAGCTGCCTACGTTCCCCTTTTACAGAATGGACTAAGGGGCTCAGGTCTCCGTAGTTCGACCCAATTAACTTTGTGTTTAAGAAAAGGATAGATAGAAGGGGGACAAGTGGTGCAACCCTGTTTTTTACCTAGACCGCCCGTTTTTAGGTTTTCAGCCTAGTTGGGTATATTCTTTAGCACCGAGCGCGCCCTTTGTTTTGCACGGACTGCCTTTTGAGAGGTTTTCAGTCTCGTCTGGGTACATTATTTTCGCGCTTTTGTTTTTCTTTTTCTCTTTTTTTTTATTTTTCTCTTTTTTTTTAGAGGGGAAGACTCGATTCAGACGTAATAGCGGCGTAGTTTGTCGCCGTTCACCGGGTGCATGAAGGGGTTACCATCCAAATCTGTCAACTTCATTGCTCCGCCAGAGAAGATCTCTTTTACCAAATACGGGCCCACCCAGACTGGCGCCCACTTGCCCAAAGGACTGAATTGATTCGGCGGCTTTTCTTTTAGGACCAAGTCACCCACTTTAATGTCGCGGGATGTACCTTCTTGTCAAAGGCCCTTGCCATGCGCTTCTGATAAGCCCGGATGTGCTCCATCGCCTTAAGACTTCATTCATCTAGAAGAGCTAACTCGTCATGTCGACTCTGAAGCCAGTCTATCTCATTGACTTCATTTTCAAGCAGGACCCGGAGGGAGGGCATCTCTAACTCAATGGGCAAAACGGCATCCATTCCATATGTCAAAGCGAACGGGGTTTCACCGGTGGCTGTTCTTACTGAAGTACGGTAGCCCCATAGTGCCAAGTGAAGCTTCTCAGGCCAATCCCGGCTCCTCTCGGCCATCTTCCGGATGATCCTTTCCAGGTTCTTGTTTGCTGCCTCGACAACACCATTGGTTTGAGGGCGATAAGGGGAGGACTTATGTCGCTTGATCCTGAATTCCGCGAGCAGTTCGTCGGTATGCCCCTCGAAGTGTGACCCATTGTCGAAAATAATCTCGTTCGGAACACCGTATCGGCACAGAATGTTTTCTTTTATGAAACGGGCTACCTTTTTGGAGTTTAGGACCTTGTAGGACGCCGCTTCAACCCACTTGGTGAAGTAATCCACAGCGACCAACACGAATTCGTGCCCGTTACTGCCGGCAGGAGTTATCTTCCCAATAACGTCGATCCCCCAAGTTGCGAATGGCCAAGGAGTGCTCATACAGTAGAGATCATGGGGAGGTATATGGTTGAGATTGGAGAACCGCTGACACTTATCGCAGGTTCGCACAAACTGAATACGCCGCCTCCATGGAGATCCAATAATAACCCATCCTGAGTATGCTGAACATCAAGGCTCGAGCGTTCATATGTGGTCCACATGCGCCACCATGGACTTCTTCCATGACCTTTCTGGCCTTAGACTTGCTGATACAGAGTAGAAGTGGCCCTCGGTGCCTTTTCTTCCATAAGTCATCTCCCAGAATAACGTACTGTGCAGACAACCTTTTCAACGCTTGTAAACTTTTGGCGCGGAGACCTTCTTTCGGCCTACCACCCTCTTCTGTCGGGAACGAGGCTTCGCCATGCTTAAGGTACTGAAAGATCTGGCTGTACCATAGGTCATCGAATTTTTCTAGCTCAATCTGACAACAGTAGGCAGGGTTCTCGCGCCTCCCAACTCTGAATGGCTTTACTGACTTTCCCTCCGGAATCTCTACCAAAGAGGCTAAAGTGGCCAGGGCATCTGCGAACCTATTCTTGTCCCGGGGTAGATAGTGGAACGTGACCTCCTTGAATTGGCCGATCAGGTCCTCCATGTAAGCATAGTACATCTGCAGGTACTGGTCCACAGTTCTCCACTTATTGGACACCTGATTGATGATTAGCTAAGAGTCTTCGTACACCTCCAACTTTTCGACGTTTCGCTCCAGGGCTACCTCGAGGCCAGCTATACAAGCTTCGTATTTCGCGGCGTTGTTAGTAGCCGGGAAATTCAACTTGATAGCAATGGGGGTGTGCACATCCTTCGGATCAACCAACTCCATGCCGATACCATTGCCCCTCTTGTTAGCGGCACCATCAAAGAACAACTGCCAACGGTCTGTACCTTCTATCATGAAAATTCCATCGTCTGGAAATTGGGGTTCGAACTCGGGCGCTTCTGAGCTCAGAAAATCTGCAAATGATCTGACAGAGCTTGGCCTTTGATTGCCTTGCGGGTCACGAACTTGATATCAAATTCGGCTAGAAAGAAAGACCACTTCGCAAGTCTTGATGACAGAGAAGACTTACCGAATAGGCATTTGATGGAATCCATCCTTGACACCAGGTGTACTGTATGCGCCAACAGATAATGTCTCAATTTGCTGACCACCCATACCAAAGCTGCACAGGTTTTCTCTAAAGCTGAATAGTTCAATTCGCTGCCCTGAAGTTTCCGGCTGACGAAGTAGATGGCATTTTCCACTTTTGAATCTAATTTCTCTTGTGCGAGCATGGCTCCGACAGCTGTGTCTGTAACTGTCAAATATAGCAACAAGGGTTTGTCCTTATGTGGAGGGCACAGGATTGGGGGATGGACTAAGTAGGCCTTGATTGTCTCGA
Source organism: Adenophora triphylla var. japonica (assembly GCA_022495995.1). Lineage (NCBI taxonomy): Eukaryota > Viridiplantae > Streptophyta > Magnoliopsida > Asterales > Campanulaceae > Adenophora > Adenophora triphylla. The sequence goes on along the minus strand of JAFEMH010003916.1, from coordinate 211,090 downwards.
AGGCGGTCTGACACTGTTCGTTCCATTCAACCTCCTGATTCTTCCTGAGTAGCTTAAAGATCGGCTCACAAATAGAGGTTAGCTGGTGGATGAATCGGCTGATATATTGGAGACGGCCCATGAAAGCCTTCACCTCTGTGACTGTCGTCGGTGGCTTCATCTCCATGATGGCTTTAATCTTTCTTGGATCGGCTTCGATTCCTCGTTCCGTGACCATGTATCCCAGAACTTTTCCTCGGACTACGCCAAAAGTACATTTTGCCGGGTTCAATCTCATGTCATGCTCCCGTAGCCGGTTGAAGAATTTCCTCAAGTCGACCAAGTGCTGCCCATCTGATCCCTTGGAATGGATAATCATATCATCAACATAGACCTCGATCTCCTTGTGGATCATGTCATGAAAAAGTACGGTGACTGCCCGCTGATAAGTAGCACCGGCATTCTTCAGACCAAAGGGCATAACCGTATAACAAAAGGTTCCCAAGGGCTGGTGAAGGCGCTCTTTTCCCCGATCTTCTTTGGCGACTTTAACTGACGATTGTATCCCGCAAAGCCATCTACAAATGACTTGACTTCAGAATCGGCGTAGTATCCACCAACAGATCGATATTGGGCAAGGGAAAATCGTCCTTTGGGCTAGCCTTGTTCAGGTCCCTGAAGTCTACACAAACCCTGACTTTGCCATTTGACTTGGTTACCGTCACTATGTTGGCCAACCACTTGGGGTATTCGACCACTCTGATGAAACCCACTCTGAGCAGCTTCTCTATTTCTTCTTTGACCTGGAGAGACCATTTTGGCTTGATCCGGCGAAGCTTCTGCTTGACTGGCCTGGCTTCTGGGTCCAGGGGTATTCGGTGCTCAACAGTTGAAGTATCCAACCCGGGCATGTCTTTGTAGGACCAGGCAAATACGTCCACGTACTCCTTGAGCAAATTGATGAGGGCTTCCCGTTCTTCCCCGGTGAAGAAACTGCCAATCTGTGTCTCTTTGGGCTCTTCAGTAGTTCCCAAATTCACTGTAGTTAATACTTCATCGGCAGCTTGGGCCCGATTGTCGTCTCGATCAAAAACCTGCTTTATATTATTATTTAAAAAGTTTTCATCTAAAAAGTCTGTGTCTTTTTCAAATGAATCATTATTAACCATTTTTAAGTCATTAAGATTTTCTTTAGTTAACTTATCATTTGTTAAGGTGGCAATTAAGGGATACGCAGAAAGGTCAACCATTTCATTCAATGCAAAAGGGAAGACATAGTTAAAGACACGGCGATGATTATCAGTCGTGAGAGTATCAGACCTATCTAGAGACTCGAACTCGATAACAAAAGACTCTGAGGACTGGGATTGGAAGAACCCTGACTGACTCTGGACCCTACACTACTTATTTGACTCGAAGCTTTTGGCATGGATTGGATTCTTACGTTCTCCTGCTGTCGTCCTTCAGAAAGCTGGAAACTTCAAGCTGACCGAGGAATCTGTCGGAAATCATTGGTAAGCCGGTATCTTGGAAAGATGGTGCGGGGAGTTAGAGAAACCTGATGCAATCCTTTGGCTAACTCGTTTATAACAACCGGACTCATTGGCTGAGGGATCTGGCTCATCTTGTCAATACCCTGCGGATAAATCATCTCCTCTCTACCGGTCTTTGATATCACAACCTTATCTGTGTGGCCAAAAGGAGGGTTAACCTGGATGATGCTGATGAAGCTTTCCTCGGGAGATACCTTGATTTCGCCTTGGTTAACTCTATATTCCATAGGAGTCTTATATTCTGCCTCCAGATCAGCCAGTTTTTCGTTGGACTTCACAGTGGCGATAAACTCAGAACTTCTTATCCCAAGAGGATCAATGACGACGGGAAGGTCGGGCTGGGCTTTGTTTTGGCTGATTGCTTCCTTGGTGGGTTTTTTGGTGTAACGGACGTAATAGTCAAATTTGCCCGAGGGTTCCCCCAAAGTTCCCACGCTCTTGTCTCCAGCTTCGTATCCCTCCTTCAATTTCTGTTGCATGGACTTCCTCTTTTTCTTCTTTCTTGAAGGAGCATTTTCGTTGATCCAGTCTTGATATTCATCTTCCAAACAATCTTCACAATTACACACATCATACCAGATGTGGGGTATGGGTTGAGCTGGGGCAGCCCCGCCTAGCATCTGGTCATCAGTATTGTTGATTACCACATTTGCCATTCTTAACACTGGAACGTTGAAGTCGACGATTTCTACGGTCTATCTGAGGCTGCTGAAAACGGATCCTTGACCGGAAAGAAACTGATTAATCGACCACCCGGAACTCTGACCCAATACTTGCTCGCTGAAAGGGGAAGAGAATGGTTTTAGGTAGGGGAGAGGATAGGCTTAGGACGGACTCATGCATATGCTCTTTTTGTTTTTTGTTTTTTTTATATTTTTATATTTTTAATAAAAATGATTTTTATTAATCCTAGGAATGGTTGGAAAAGGGGGACACCTTCTTTTTTGCATTCTACACTATTCCTGGATCAGTGGGTTCCATCACTACGTCTATAGACCCCCTGTATTCCACCTGTATTGCACCTCCGAGACGAACAATCCCGGCAGAGGTCTTATAAGGCACGTGGAACCCACCAATCGAAAGGGAGAACGAACCTATGGGCATACAGGTCAAAACAAGTCAAACTCGGGATTTTCAAAACCAAGTCCAAGTCAACGTCTAGACTCGGGAGGAGAGAGGGTCAAAAGTACGTTTGAATGTACGAGACCGCAACTTGCAGGTAAAATCCTGGAAAAATTGGTCATGACCTCTCCTCTTTTCGAGTTGAAAATCTGGCATGGCCTCTCGTCGCTTAGTGGCGAAATTTCGGCATAACCTCCCGTTAGTATTCGTCAAGAATTCGACATGGTCCCGCGTTGGCACATGTCGAGAACGCGTCATGACCTCTTGCGAAGCCAAGTCGAGAAATTGATATGTACCTATGTCAAGACATGCCAAAGTTTTGACATATACTCACGTTGAGTTACTTCGTAATTTCGGCATGAAGGGGGAAAGTATGCCAAGATTTTGTAGATGGAATAAGACTCGGACTTTGTGAGAAAATTTTGAAAACCGAGTTTGAAGAATGTTTTGAAAAGTATTAGCCAAAAACCAACCGGTCACGGTAGAAAGTGTGTCACGGACAAGTGTTGGCTGACTCCACAGGCTAGGAGGACTTCAGGCGCTCAAACGTAGGCGAAACACGTCACCGTCCGCGATGCCGTCCGTACACTCCCGGGTTCTAACTCTATGTGCGGGTAGCGTGCGAGTAGTGTGAAGGTATTTTCTAGGAAAATATTTTTTGCTTTTTTGTAAAAGATTTTTTTCTCTTTTTTTTATGCAATATGCAAAGAAGGAAAAACAAGAGAACGAATCCAAAGCATGACAAAAGGGGACTGCCCCAAATCTCGAGATTACCAGCAGCTGTATTCCAGAATCATCCTGCCTTGTTCATCTGATCAGCTGGGCCTGTTCATGCACTGCCTCCCTATGTCGTCCGACGCAGGACTTTCCACGGGAGGGATGTCGTCCGACATGGGAGTGCTCACCAACAGGACCCAGTAAACTGCAAAAAGGTGGAGAAAGGCCCCACCGTCCCAAAATACCAGATACCAGAGCATATAGAGCATAGAAGCATGGCAAGGCCCACATGAGCACACAAAATGACACAATTCACACACAAGGAGAATGAAGAAATTGTCCAAGTTGATTTAAAGAAAGTTAGACCCTCTTAAGAAAAACATTTCCTCTTAAAAAAGAAAAATGATACCGGTACGTGGGATTGTTAGACCACAATTTATCCCAAGCCCCGGGTTAGGGAGCGATACAAGAAGGTTAATGGTTTCCACCTATATACCAAGTATCGTTTTTATTTTTTCTAAAAACAAAAGTTTTTCAATGTCTTCCACAGCAGAGTCGCCACTAAATGAACGGCCTCCGGAAAATTTAAATTTATTTTTTTTTATGTTTTTGTCTTTTTTGAATTTTGAAAATTTTGGGAGTCGCCACGCCGTTTTTAAAGGAAAACATTGAGAAACCTATTTTTAAAGAGATTTTGAGTTCGGGGGTCTGGTTACGTGTTTGGGAAGAACTTGAGAGTTCACCCAACACGCCTCTTTCGAGACTTTCAATCAAACATTGGACAGTTATAATCATTCAAAGTGTGTGTGCAATATGTGTTAACAAGCAAGGCATGCAAATCTGGGATTTCATTGATGATATAAGGACTGGGTACAACTTGTGAGCCATGATAGGGGGCCACACCCTTTACATATGAAGACTTGCATTATAAGGCAAGGGTTGGGAACAGTCTGCTCAGGAAGCTCCGATGTCGTCCGACACAGGACTTCCCATGAAGGGGATGTCGGACGACAGAAGGCCTCATGGTCAGATTGTCCCTTACAACAATAAGGCTGCTCTGTAATTGGAATCACATTATTTTAAATAAGAAAAGACACTATTTAGGGTCTAAGTTCAGTTTGGGGTTGATTAGAGCGAACAAAGTCAAGATTGACTTTTAATGATACGGATGTCATATGACATAGGACATCCGAAGTTGTCCATGTCATATGGCAAACCGCCTCCATCAATTTATTGCACCCAACAGACCTTAGACACTCCAAATAGTGGCTAATGAGCCAAAGTTACTTAGGCAAGCTTTGAGTTACAAAGGGGGGTCAATCCTGGTAGATCTGAAGTCCAAGAAAAGCTTTACAGCCTTCTCGGAACTCTATGTCGTATGACACAGGATCTCTTGAGAGTCCTGTGTCGTCCGACATGAGTAGCCTATTTCAGTGCCCTTCAGTCTGGTTGATTTCCCCTTTGTTCCCAAAGCAAACCAAGTTACATTTATTAACTGAAAGCAGTAAAACAGTAATATTACGTGAGTATTATGGGAGGATCACATGGCTTTAATGGCCAAATGTGATGAATCACATATCTATGGCCATTTTTGTGTAGCCATCACCTCCTAACTCAATGGAAACTAATAAAGACTCAAACTTTAATGGTGCTAATGTCACCAAATGTTCAGATCTGAGGCGGGGAGAAGTGAATATGGAAGATTCACCTCTCCACCACCTTTATCATGCAAAATCCCCCAATATTTCACATAATATTAAAGCAAGTAAGCATGCAAGATGATATAGATGTATGCAAGAGTTGATCAGAGAAAGAAAGAGGGTTTAGTGGCTACCTATTGTAGTCCACAAGGTGAAGACACCAATAGTATGGTGCTTACCCCTTCAACACACCAACAAGGAAGGTTTTCTTTGATCTTGGCTTGGGTATGTGTATGTATGAGGAGGGAGGTGAGTATGTGTATGAGAGAGAGAGGATGAGACTCTATTTTGACAGAGTTTCCCCCCTTACTAAGATCTCTCCAAAAAGTCCCCTAAAATGATCAGTCATGCCTTGTATTTATAGGCAGGCTGATGGGAAGCTCCATGTCGTCCGACGGAGGGAGTTAAACCGCCTTAGTGTCATCCTATGTCGGACGACAAACAGACATGTGTTTTTGGCACAAATGGGGCCGAATGGATGGCAGGCCCAATGGGTTGAGTGGGCAATGGGATAATTGGACTCAAATTGCATTTTAGCAAATATATGAGCCCAAAAATCAATGAAAGTGGACCCAAAACATGAGTTCGGGTCGGGGTACTCACAGTCATCTGCTTCTCTAGGTACTCCTTTGATGCCTGTACAAATTTGAATATATTAAATGAATATCCAATTTTTACTTTGGGATGTCCCCGCCCCGCTTCCCCACCGATTTGGTACCCGCGGGAGCCCCAGCCCCCCTACTATTTTATACTTTTTCTGTATCAAGCAAGGCTTGCCCTATAGTGTTGTTGTTGTTGTTGTTCCTTGTTGTTGTTGTTGTTGTTGTTCCCCCAGCCCCGCTTCCCCACCGATTTGGTACCCACGAAGCATGTTCCTTCTTGTTGTTGTTGTATTTGTGATGTGAATGCCATGTTAAAGTGTAGTAATAACTAAAATTGCTTTAATTAACCCGTTATCAGTCATCATTCATATATTATACATGTTAAACCATCCACTATTGTATTAAATAACATGCATTCGTCTTAACCAAACTCGTTGATATGTCGTAGGAGTATTTCATTACAAAATATACCCAAAATAAATCATTTCTCGTTACCCGAAACAATATGGAGAGGTTGAATGATTTCCAATAATAGAGAGGTTAACTGAAGAAAATCATGAAAAAGGATTAACAGAGCCAACCCCAAAAGTGATTGGGATAGGTTGATTTAGTTGTATTTGGAATTTTATTATGCTCGTCTTAACTTCATGACATGCTATCTAGACTACCTTTAGAAAGAAAGATTTTTTTTTACTGAATTCAATGCAAGTGCTTCTGTGTAAATTTCTTTTGTATATGCCATTATTTGTTATATAATCATGTACTGGTAAAATTGAGAATACACACTTGCACTAGCAAGATAAGTTAACTCAGCCTTTGAGTGAGTTACTATATCATATCAAGATAACCCAAACAAGTCTTTTTCTTGCACACTGTATCAGAGAGTAAGACTGATGATCTTCATGCCAAATCTTGTAAAACGATCATCTTTCTCAAACAATTTGATTTGTTGATCTTTCTAAGAGGTTAATATGTTATTATTCGACTCGATTGATGGGGGGTATTTATAAGGATTATGAGTGATTTAGTTGTGGAAAGTTTGGTTGAATATTTGAGATAAAGGATCCTTGTCATAACTCATAAGGCCAAGTAGTCTGATTTGTTTTTTTTTTTTTTAATGATGGGGGACATCATTTTCTCCCTCTGCCTTTTTCTTTTTCCCTTTCAAATGGCTGACTCTTGGTGATTTTTATTTAAAGTTTTGAAGCAGTTCCAGTATCCTTATTTTTGATACAAATGAAATTTCACCAACATGACAGATGCATCTGAATGTATCTTATCGCTATTGCCTCTTTTTCACTCAAAAGTGACAACCTTTGTTGAAAAAAGATGTCTCCTTGCTCTTTCAACAATGATATGGTATGAAGGAGGTTACAGGTTTCATGCATGCCTATTTCAGGTTTCATGCATTTGTTGTTGTTTTCTGTTGTTGTTGTTGTTTCTGTTGCTGTTGAGTGTTGCTGTTGCTGTTGTTGTTTGTTGTTGCTGTTGTTTGCTGTTGTTGTTTCTGTTGCTGTTGTTCATGTTGCTGTTGCCTCATAATTCCCAGGTCTCTGTTGTTTCTGTTGCTGTTTTTTTTTTTTGGACGAAGTAGAGTGTATTTTAACTTTCCATATGCATACATCAGTCATTTTTTTCATTTTGAGTGTTGTTGTTGCTGTTTATAGGTCTTATATAAGATATATAAGACCAATATATGGTCTTATATAAGATACATAATATAATAAATTTATAGGTCTTATACCTATATTATAAGACAATTTTTTCTAAGTAAGGATGAACTTATATTACTAAATTTATAGGTCTTATACCTATATTATAAGACAATTTATGGGTCCTTTACTTGGTTTATCCAATTTTTGTGCTAGAATTGAATTGTCATACGACAGATATGCCGCCAAGAAAGGAATTAATAACGGGTGAGGGCTCGAAAAATAAAGGAAGAGGGCTGGCAAAACCAACCAGAAAATGGGGTAGAGAAAGATTGAATATAATATGAAATGAATATGGACAACCCGTTGGTGGGGACCACGCAAAACTAGCTACTTAGCTAGGACATTTTGCTAGAAATGGGGAACATTTTCCATTAACTATAGAGTGGCCTCAGATGAACCGTGCAGTTATAGATGTCGTATGGAGAGACGTTCTAGTAAGTTGTAATCCATATTCCTTACATAAATCTCTAGTACGTAGTCAAAAGTCTTATGATTCTCTAACAAATTGTTCTTTTTTCTTTGTTGAATTGTGTATATAGGATAATACAAATGCGCCTCCGGAGTATTACTCAGTTATGAATATTGCTCTCAATAAACAATGGCGTGACTGAAAATATCAGGTGAGACAAGCATATAATAAGTATTACTCAGTTATGAATATTACTCAGTTATGACTTTGTTATGAATATTACTCAGTTATGACTTTGTAATATGGAAATGTCAGGTGAAACAAATGTATTTGAGGTATGAATCCGACCGGGACGCATTGGCTCACCCACCCCATGCGTGCGTTGCGGGTCAATGGGCTGAACTTGTTGCGATGTGGGGTACAGATAAGGCTCGAATATATTTCAAATTAATCTCAATCTATTATCGTGAATGTCTTATATAAGTAGTCAAATTAATACTAATATTATCTTCTTTTTTTTCAGGAATTATCAGAAACAAATAAAGCGAATCGAGAAAAGCAAGTGTGCCTGAACAGGACCGGAAAAAAGTCCCATCCCAAAGTCATAAAAGAGGTTTGTCATCGTTCAATTTAGTTCTCAGTTGTCAATTAATGTTTCTTTTTGTATCGTATATAAATATATATTTTTTTGGTCAAATGATTCTATTATAAATTGTAGAGAGTAGACGAGGGATTACCAACTGATCACGTAAGCTTGTTCATAGCTACGCGCACGGGCAAAACGGTTGCAGATCAAGAAACCTCTCGTATGATTGTAAGTTAAAGTTTCAACCTTTTCTGTTTCAGTTTTGTTCTTTTATAGAATACTTTTTTCATTTCTAACTTCATTTTCATAATATTAATTAAAGTTAAAACATTTATATTGAACATGTTGTTTTTGTTACAGACTACGTTTAATGATGCAATTGAAGAGCTGCCAGAGGAGCAACAAAACTCTCCCAGCGCGCGAGAAAAGATTTTTACACATTTGATGGGCACTGATGACCACGGGAGAGTGCGATGTATGGGAGGCGGTGTTAACAAAACTAAGGTGTTTGGTAAAGCTTCAACTTCTCAGACAGCTGTATTGGAGGCGGTGTCATCCGTCAAAGCAGATCTTGAAAGGCAACTTGAGGAGCAACGTCAACAGTTTCAACAACATATATAAGATTTGAAACGTTCTTTTATGGAACGTGGAAAAGGTAGTAATGATTAGGTGGTGGTATGTTTCTCAAAGTTGTGAATTTTAAACATTGATTGAGTTTTGGATACATTCAACTATATTTTTTGTACATGTTAATGTTTATTATGTTTGGTTATTATGGTTATTATGTTTGGATACATTCAACATTGATTTTGTATTAATGGTTATTATGTGGATTGTAAACATTGATTGCGGGTGTATTTTTGGTTATATACAGGTTGCATTTGTGTGTGTACAGGTTGAATTTGATTTTTGCGAGTGTATTTTTGTGGAAAGTGAATTATATAGGGCTGGATGGGAAAAAAAATAGGCTTATTTACGGCGGAACCCTTCATCCGCCGTAAATAGTGGACTAGACGACTCGTGTCCAAAGGGGGGACGAGGGAACCCGGGAGGGGTGCAAATGGGACGACTCGTGCCCTGGTGGATGACTCGTCTCTAACAAGTCATTTACGGCGGAACCCTGCATCCGCCGTATAAAAGCGTCATGGACGACTCGTCCCCAAAGGGGGGACGAGGGAATCTGATGGGGGGTGCAATTGGGACGACTCGTGATATATTGGACGACTCGTCTCTTATTTACGGCGGTTACACCTACCGCCGTATAAAGTCTCCTCAAATACACCAGTTATATACATACGGTATATGTATTTCATTTATATACGGCGGTCCATAAAGCCGCCGTATTTGTACTCATTTTATATACGTCGGTGGTATTTCCGCCGTATATAGTATTTACGGCGAATATCCCGCCGTAAATACTATATACGGCGATGTTTTATACGATGGACTATATACGGTGGACAATCCGCCGTAAATAGCATATACGGCGGGGCGCGTTTTATATACGGCGATTAAAATTTGCCGTATATAAGCCTTTTTCTTGTAGTGCCCTATACCCTAAACCTTATAGTTTATACCACACACTAAACCCTAAACCCTATATATCCCATACCCTAACCTCTATACCTTAAATCATACATATCCTAAACTCCATGCATATCCTAAATCATTATCATATATGTAAAGAAATGTTTACTAATATTATTGATAATTGAATTTTACATAATAGTAATAATTAAGAGAAAAATATTTAATAATAATAATAATAATAATAATTATATCAAAATGTCGAATCAGTCCAAATCCAAGCGATCAGTATGCTCCGGCGATTGCTTAGCCTGAAAATAAGACAAAACACGTTAACTAAGTCGGGGCTTCACCGGCGAAGGCCCTCCGGCGTGAAAGTAAGTTCACGATTTGTAGAGAGAGAAACTAAATTGACAGAGTTTCGAAATATCAAAAGTAACGTACCAGAATATGAAAATTATGGCTTGTATTTATAATAATGGATTGACAGAATCCATGTTGAACTGGGACTGTAAAGAGATAAGGTATAATCCTAGGAGGATTATATATGTTAGAGAGTCCTTATTTGATCTGAATTGTAGGAGGTGGTTACAATTCTGATAAGATTGTAATTGCTTAATCCTTGTTGAAATAGGATTGCTAGAGCTGCTTGCCGGAAAGCCGAGGAGAGTAAATTCCTTATCTCGTCATGTGCAGGTAGGCCGAGATGCATGAATTTGTCTCCTCGTCATATGAAGACACACTGATATGAAGATTGGCCGAGATGAATGAATTTGTCTCCTCGTCATATGCAAATATGTCGAGGTGCGAACTTTCCTCTCCTCATCATCCATGACCTCTCGGTCCATGATGAGCCAGGGAGGGAACGAGAAACATGAGGAGCCCGTTGACAACATGAAGGCCGAGGGAGGCACCTCGTCCTCTATGGGGCGATCTCGGCATACGAGGGAGGTCTCCTCGGCCCTTACAGTTGGGGCATTATTATTTGCTAGTTGGGCCTTGGTAAGCCTTGGTCGGTTTTGTTGATGTCGAGATGATAGGTATGAGAGGCCCATATCGTAACTTTGAGATGGATTATGTTTATGGCCCAATCCACTTGGGTCTGACCCGGACAAACCCATGTTCGTATCTCGATTTATATTGTTCAAATAATAATTTAACATTTAGAAAATATTAATAATGCTTTTACTTTACCCCAACCCCTAAACCCTATATTACATATCATAAACTCCGTGCATACCTTAGTTTTTTTCTATCTTTTTTTATATACCACTACTAAACAAAGTCTAAAATATTATTTCATTGTCAATAAAAATTTAAAAGAAATTAAAAAATAAATATAGGGTAGTCCGTCCCTCTTTTCTTCTATATACTCCCTCCGTCCCAATAAAAGTTTTACCAATTTCCTAAAAGGGCGTCCCGTTAGAAGCTTCACCTTTTCTAAAATGGCAAAGAATCTTTACGATTCCACCCACTCATTCTCTCTTCTATTTCACTTTTATACTCACAACACTTTTCAAATTTACTATTTCCTCCCCTCATTCTCTCTCCTATTTTACTATTACACTCACAACATTTTCTCCACTTACCAATTTCCTTAATTTGCATGCTCACCCAAAAAGGAGAGGTTATTATTGAGACGGAGGGAGTACTTTCATTTGTTTAGTTATTTTCTATCTTCCTTTATATACCTATTTGTAAAAAAAATCATTACTAAACAAATTCTAAAATATTATTTTCTAGTCAATAAAAAATAAATATAGGATAGTCCGTCCCTCTTTTCTTCTATATACTTGTATTTGTTTAGTTATTTTCTATCTTTTTTTATATACATTTTTGTAAAAAAAAAATCACTAGTAAACAAAGTCTAAAATATTATTTCCTAGTCAATAAAAAATTAAAAATAAATATAGGGTAGTCCGTCCCTCTTTTCTTCTATATACTTTCATTTTTTAATTATTTTCTATCTTTTTTTATATACATTTTTGTAAAAAAAAATCACTACTAAACAAAGTCTAAAATACTATTTCCTAGTCAATAAAAAATTAAAAGAAAATAAAAAATAAATATAGGGTAGTCCGTCCCTCTTTTCTTTTATATACATTCATTTGTTTAGTTTTTTTCTATCTTTTTTATATACATTTTTGTAAAAAATATCAGTAATAAATAAAGTCTAAAATATTATTTCTTAGTCAATAAAAAATTAATAAAAATAAATAAAGGATAGTCCGTCTCTCTTTTCTTTTATATACTTTCATTTGTTTAGTTTTTTTCTATCTTTTTTATATACATTTTTGTAAAAAATATCAGTAATAAATAAAGTCTAAAATATTATTTCCTAATCAATAAAAAATTAATAAAAAAATAAAAATAAATAAATGCTAATCCGTTAGGCCCGTTTCATCAAACGGACTGACGGGCATCAACCCGTCCCGCCCGCGGGTTGGTCCGCACGGATTAGGCCGGGACGGGCCGACCCGTTTGGCCATCACCACCCCTGAGGTAGGGATAACTCTTACTCTCTCCCCTCGGGTTTGGTTGGCAAATTCTAAATACAGGGAGTGTTAAATACAGGGATTAAGGGAAATTACTCATTTGCCCCTTTATATACCCATTTTTTTTTTTATCCTTCATTTCAAACACTCTCTCTCTCAGACTCTCCCTCTTCTCTGTGAACGAACGAGAAACACTCTCTCTCTCAGGCGATTTCAATCGACTCGCAACAATGGTGAGAGTAAAAATCCCGGCGTCCCAACCCCGCCGCACTGGAGCCGACGCTACCGCCAAAGTAATCGTCGCCGGAGCGTCCTCTTCGACCGTGCCCGTAAAGAAGGTAAACTTAAACCTAATTTAATGGGACATCTCGAGTGAAACCACTCGAGATGCATTCGAGTGGGTTTATACGAGATGTCTCGTATAAACTCCACTCGAGATGCATCTCGAGTGGTTTCACTCGAGATGTCATCCCACTGTTGTTGTTGATTTGTGTTAGATTGTTTAAAATTGAATCCAAGTTTTGGCATAAACTGGGTAGCAATGAACTGGGTTTTAATGGGACATCTCGAGTGAAACCACTCGAGATGCATCTCGAGTGGGTTTATACGAGATGTCTCGTATAAACCCACTCGAGATGCATCTCGAGTGGTTTCACTCGAGATGTCATCCCACCGTTGTTGTTGATTTGTGTTAGATTGTTTAAAATTGAATCCAAGTTTTGGCATAAACCTGGGTAGCAATGAACTGGTTTTAATGGGACATCTCGAGTGAAACCACTCGAGATGCATCTCGAGTGGGTTTATACGAGATGTCTCGTATAAACCCACTCGAGATGCATCTCGAGTGGTTTCACACGAGATGTCTCTAATGTATTGTCTCTCTCTTATTTGTGTTTTTTGTAGGCACGTGAACCTATGACCGTTTCAGCTAGAAAGAGGAAGGCTGATAAGCGTTTGGAGAGAGAAGAAAACCGGAGGAAGGCCCGCACGAGGGAGCCACACGATGATGAGCAAGGAGGAGGAGGCAAATGGTCGATAGGGATAGTGGGGAGGAGGAGGAGGATAGTTCGATGGGGAGGAGGAGGAGGATAGTTCGATGGGGAGGAGGAGAGTGATAGTTCTGTTACGGTGGTGGAGGTGGAGGTGGAGGTGGAGGTGGAGGTGGAGATGGAGATGATGATGATGATGATGGTGGAGGTGGAGGTGAGGAGGAGGTGGAGGAGGAGCAGGAGGAGGAGGAGGATATAGTAGAGCCTAGGAGACCACTGAGACATGGGAGGAGGCGGGGTCAGGTTGTGGCTATCGGGCGGGGACGGGGGAGGAGGCAGGGTGTGGAGGGGCGACCATCATGGCAGCTTGAGAGGGACCCTGGTGGTGGCCCAGAGGATGTTTCCTTGCTATACGGGTTCGGTGATCACCGAGCCGGACAGATTTGGAGTGACTCCATTAGTGAGTCATTAGTGACTTTCCAGACGAGACTGACGCATCTGGATAGGTAAGCTACTAATTAATGTGATATGTTTAAAATCTTGAAGTCATTTATACCACACACACACCGTAAATATTCCTTTACTTATCCCGTCTTTGCTTTTCTCGAGAATTGATTATATTTTTTGTTTCGAAGCAACAGGTTCGACCGTGATGCGCATCCGGCTGCCGATAGAGCCCGGGCCGGCCCTCGTGGATGCGTCCGGGCCTCCAGCACCGCACGGTGCGGTCATTCGAGGCCGAACCATGCGCCGCTACGGCATTTTTGGAACGGTGGTCTCCTGAGACTAACTCGTTCCATATGCCTTGGGGGGAGATGACGATCACGCTGCATGACGTCTTTCATATCCTAGGTATGTTGTTGTTATATACTACACTCCGTCCCGCACGACTTAGGATTTTGGTCAACTTGAGTTCACTTTGACCGAGTAATTTAAACAAAAAATAATTATCCAAATAAAATTCTAAAAATTGTTATCGTATCAAGCCTATATGCACTGTCTACATTCATGTCGGCATTACGTTGTTTATTTTTATAAATTCATCTCTTGTCTTGAAATGTTTATGTTCATTTTCATTTTACAGTATCAGTGTGGCCGACTGTTCGGTATCCGGACCAGTCGACCTATCCGGCATCCGTAGCCACCTCCAGTTGATCGGCACTGGGTACTCATTGAGGGAGGTCGAGCGCCTATTTACTCGGCGTAGAGGGGCATGACAGATGCCCGGCGTGCGTCCGCGTATATCCCGCACCTATTGGGTTGCACGATGTTCGTGGACAAGAGCGGGATAAGGTGCCCTCAGCCTACCTTCCCTTGCATGGATCTAGACGGCCTCCCCACTCTCTCCTGGGGATCGGCCCACTTTGGCATATATGTACCGAGAGTTGGGAAGGCGTCCAGATCCGGATGCCAGATGGGCGGTTGTGCGGCTCTCCTAGAGGTACATCTTACTCCATTCACTTTCTTTTTACCGTCTACTCCCCCACCTCTCGTTATTAAATGTTGCATTTGAGTAGTTTTTAATACTTTTTTACATACATATCAGTGCTCCGGATATACGAGTATTTTCCGGGTTTTCGGCGAGTTAATGACCCGCAGTGGCGGCGGGGAAGCAGGCCAGAGAGCCCGTAGATGGTCTCGTGATGATTCTACTGGGAGGTCGTTCGATCATCTTGTGCGGCATCGCCGCATTCTTGACAGGATGGGGGCCGACGGTGTGAGTTATTCATATTAAAACCTGTTATACGTTTTTGTGTCCTTCCTTCCGATATTATGTTGACTTTGCCTAACAATGTCTACTCACAAAGTTATTTGGACTCCTTATGGGACCGGGTCGGACACGATACCGCTCGTTTCATACTACAGGGGTGTTATACGCTTACGTGACATCACCGAGGCGTATATGGCCGATCGTGTGACCAGGCCGCCGGTACAGCAGAGGATCCCTGCATCGCCCCCATAGCGAGCGAGATATGCGTTTTGGCAAAGGGTCGAAGGGGTATCGAAGCATTATGGTGGTGACATAGATCGACTTGGGCGGATTGGGTTGAGTTTGGCATGGCGGAGTTCGTGGCCGATACCCGTTGGGGGCCACTATTTACAGGAGATCATCCCGCGCCTTTTCCTCACGTGACTCCGGATTATATGGCTTGGTTTCGTGCGAGGAGTCATATTCGGATAGCTAATCCGATACACGATCCCAGGTGACATTCCACCTCCCCACCTCCCCAAGCCGATGTTCCACCGCGGCCCTTACGGTTGCAGAGGCACGAGCTAGGCTACGCTATCAGCTGACGGATGAGAGGTTCCCAGAGGACGGCAGAGCTACTCTTAGAGAGATCTACGAGATGTTAGGAGGTCCCACTTAGGATTTATTTGTTTGCTTCAGTTTGAACTTGTAGTGGACACCTTTTTAGATTGTTTTAGTTTTGTTGTTGATGTTGTGTTGTAACTCCACTTCCTTTAATATTTTGACCAATGTCATAAGCATGAAAAAGTCTTAAAATGTCATCTAGATCTTAGAAAAAAATTTAAAAAAAAATAAAAAACCTATACGTGTACCACTTTCAGATGCTCGGGACATATTCCTTAAAACCCTAAAAAATGGGACATTTTTGTAACTCCACTTCCTTTAATATTTTGACCAATGTCATAAGCATGAAAAAGTCTTAAAATGTCATCTAGATCTTAGAAAAAATTTAAAAAAATAAAAAACCTATACGTGTACCACTTTCAGATGCTCGGGACATATTCCTTAAAACCCTAAAAAATGGGACATTTTTGTAACTCCACTTCCTTTAATATTTTGACCAATGTCATAAGCATGAAAAAGTCTTAAAATGTCATCTAGATCTTAGAAAAATTTAAAAAAAAATAAAAAACCTATACGTGTACCACTTTCGATGCTCGGGACATATTCCTTAAAACCCTAAAAAATGGGACATTTTTGTAACTCCACTTCCTTTAATATTTTGACCAATGTCATAAGCATGAAAAAGTCTTAAAATGTCATCTAGATCTTGGAAAAAATTTAAAAAAAATAAAAAACCTATACGTGTACCACTTTCGGATGCTCGGGACATATTCCTTAAAACCCTAAAAAATGGGACATTTTTGTAACTCCACTTCCTTTAATATTTTGACCAATGTCATAAGCATGAAAAAGTCTTAAAATGTCATCTAGATCTTAGAAAAAATTTAAAAAAATAAAAAACCTATACGTGTACCACTTTCGGATGCTCGGGACATATTCCTTAAAACCCTAAAAAATGGGACATTTTTGTAACTCCACTTCCTTTAATATTTTGACCAATGTCATAAGCATGAAAAAGTCTTAAAATGTCATCTAGATCTTGGAAAAATTTAAAAAAAATAAAAAACCTATACGTGTACCACTTTCAGATGCTCGGGACATATTCCTTAAAACCCTAAAAAATGGGACATTTTTGTAACTCCACTTCCTTTAATATTTTGACCAATGTCATAAGCATGAAAAAGTCTTAAAATGTCATCTAGATCTTGGAAAAAATTTAAAAAAATAAAAAACCTATACGTGTACCACTTTCGGATGCTCGGGACATATTCCTTAAAACCCTAAAAAATGGGACATTTTTGTAACTCCACTTCCTTTAATATTTTGACCAATGTCATAAGCATGAAAAAGTCTTAAAATGTCATCTAGATCTTAGAAAAAATTTAAAAAAATAAAAAACCTATACGTGTACCACTTTCAGATGCTCGGGACATATTCCTTAAAACCCTAAAAAATGGGACATTTTTGTAACTCCACTTCCTTTAATATTTTGACCAATGTCATAAGCATGAAAAAGTCTTAAAATGTCATCTAGATCTTGGAAAAAATTTAAAAAAAAATAAAAAACCTATACGTGTACCACTTTCAGATGCTCGGGACATATTCCTTAAAACCCTAAAAAATGGGACATTTTTGTAACTCCACTTCCTTTAATATTTTGACCAATGTCATAAGCATGAAAAAGTCTTAAAATGTCATCTAGATCTTAGAAAAAATTTAAAAAAAAATAAAAAACCAGGGTTTATGGAAAATATGATATCTCGTGTATATTAACACAAGATGATATGATATCATGTATAACTACACGAGATGATACTTGAACATCTCGTGACCTCCGCACGAGACGCGTCTAAATTTCCATAAATCGTTGCGTTGAAAGGAATTTGACGTTTAAAATTCCGAACATAAATCCAGAAAACACACCAACGCCATTCTCATTCAAAAATTCAATTTTTTAAGTTCATAACATGGATTCCTCAGCGATACCTGGATTACTCCAACGCCATTCTCAGCCTCTACCTCCGACGAATGGGATGAACGTTGGAAGAATTTTCTTGTCGATTACAAATCTTACCCTAAATTATTGGATTACCTCAGCGATACCTGGATTACTCCGTACGCTCGGAATATTCTGTCCATGCACACGGATGTGTTGAAACACTTTGGGACCCATACAACAAACAGGTGTGAGGGTGAGCATAACAGGTTGAAGAAGGCATTGGAGAGTGCTTCTTCTACTTATGACACGATCTTCAAGACGACTCGTAGAATCTTTCATATCCAGCTAACAAATATCAAGCAGTTTATGAATAGAGCGAAGACCAGAACTCCACTTGATTTGGATAAACTTAATCTGTTTCGCAACCTATTGACTAGAGTGTCAGTACATGGTTTGGATCTTATCAGAAAGGAGCGGTCTCGAATTCGGACACTCAAGTATGGTCGTACTCGGGTTATGTCATCAATGAGAGGCCGATTGCGGGTGTTACATCGGGCGGACACATGGACTTCCTGTTCCCATGAGATTTCACATATAGAGGAGCGTGGGGACGGATTGAGCTTTCCATGATTGATGAGTTACGGAAGAAGTTGGACATTGAAGTGGACACCGTTCATCCGAGGATCCCTCATAGATATCGGCAGGTTTTCGAGATGTGTTGGCTAGAGTTGAGACGGCACCGAACCGGTAAGGAGAAGGTTATTATGGCATATGGAAGAAGGGCTTAATCACCACGCGATGGTTGCTTCCGAGCCGGATCATACTTCAAAGGCGAATCAACCCCGACCGGAAGTTCAAGAGAACCGTCGGGTGGGAGCATACAAACAACTTTTATGGAGTCCCCGCTACACCGCCCTCGACAAGAAAAGGGTATGTATTTTCATGCAAATTATGCCTCAAATCTTTGGGTGTTTGTTGTACATTTGACGCTTCTCACACTTCTTTTTATTTTTCCCTGTTTCAGGTCTAGATGTGCATTCATGGCATCAACCCAAGGGAGTTTGGATTCCACGCGCAAACGGAAATCACCTACCAAACCCACACCATCAACCCTCGCTAGTACTCCTACGTCTCATCCACCGCTAGCTCCTTCCGGCCGTGGGAGAGGACGGGGTCGAGGTCGAGGTCGAGGTCGAGGACGGGGTCGAGGACGGGATCATGGTCGTGGACGTGGAGAGGGAAATGGACATCCCAATCACACTAGTATATACGACTCCGCGTACTTGGCGTATTTTCCGCCTTTCATTATCCCTTATATTGGAGGCATCACCAACGTCAAAGGAGATGGTCATTGTGGCTATAGAGCCGTAGCATTACAAATATACGGAGATGAGGAGTCGTGGGGCCGAGTTCGCTCGAGAATGTTACACGAGAGGTGCGTGATCACCAAGAGCTTTATGAGAGAGTTCTATCTTGGATACCGGTATCGGAGCCGTTACGTAAGCTTGCTTGTTATGAACCGCGGGCGCCCGACTATTATTGGATGACGCTCCCGGAGGTTGGGCACATCATTGCCACGAGGTATAACGTGGCGTTTATTTCGTACGGATCTAGCGGTGGCAACTTATGCCTTCGGTGACCGTACGTGCGGGAGTACAACCACCGACGGACACGGTTGTCGGGACAAGTCCCCACCCATTTTATAGCGGTATGATACTTTACTTTATCATCTATATTATATTAGTTATATTTTGTTGTCCTACTTATAGTCGTTATATTTGATGGCCTTGTATTTATTTGTTAATGCTTTTGCAGCCTTCACATGTTAGGCAATGATTACCCCATTCCACCAACACCGCTCCCTTGGAGGTCCCAATGTGATCCAAGCGCAAGGCAAGCGCACCTCCCATACCAAGATAGGACATCGTAGTACGATCGACTATATGAGGAGGACAATATGCAAGAAGACAAAGATTACATTTGGGATAGTATATGTGTTATGGTTTTTTATTTATCCACTTTGTATGAATGTTTGAATTAATTGCTTTCGTTTCGTAAACACTTTCATTTCGTAAACAATTTGGCGATACTATACGTGTAATGGTATATTCATCCCTCCCATGGTTTTTGTGGAGATGTCCTATCACATTCACAATCAAATTTTATTCCAAGTTCGAGTCTCTTGTTAGCTTTTCTGTTCTTTGAAGTGAAACATTAGCCTCTGATGCATATCTCGTGCCAGTCTACCCGAGATGTCCTCTTGTATCTCGGGTAGACTTACACGACATAAATCTCGTGTAAATGTACCCGAGATATGTCGTGTAAGTCTACCCGAGATGTAAGAGGACATCTCGGGTAGACTTACACGAGACGGGCAGGGGCAGCGATGGAATAAATTAGATCCCTGTATTTAAGATCCCTGTATATAAATATATCCGGTTTGGTTTTATCGCAGTTACCCCCATTTTGTCAACTTTTTTAAATGAAATGACTAGTTTGACCTTAAATCTTATCCATACTTCATGCGTGGGCAATGAAATTAACCCGTTTTGATATCCTTTTACCAAGGTTACTCATCTCTCTGCACACACGCAACCAATAAATGCATTCTCTGATGTAATA
Organism: Adenophora triphylla var. japonica; assembly: GCA_022495995.1. Classification (NCBI taxonomy): domain Eukaryota; kingdom Viridiplantae; phylum Streptophyta; class Magnoliopsida; order Asterales; family Campanulaceae; genus Adenophora; species Adenophora triphylla. Next base: position 190,821 of record JAFEMH010003916.1, on the reverse strand, counting down.
GTTGTCTGGATCTATGGATTTTTGGGGCAAAATGAAGGGAAAGTAAAGTTCAAATAGAGTCTAAGAGAGGCAAAAAACGCAAAACGAGTAAAGAAAAATATGACATGGAAATGCATATTTCTTTTTTGAAATCTGGACTATGCATACTTAATCAAAGCCATGTGCATATGTAACCCATCTAATAGTAAGAAAACAATTTCACAGGCATTATGAGGATCATTACCAGAAAAGAATCTGAAGTTGCATCCACCAACCTCGATACAACTCTCTCCAGCCACTTTCTGCAAACCTCTCATACTCCTTCTCACCACTGCTGCCTTGTCCCACATCCCAACCTCAGCATACTTGTTTGCAACTATCACCAGGTTACCACGCCTCCTTGGCTCCAATTTAATCAGTGTCTTTCTTACTTCCTCCCCCACCCCATCGTAGTCATTAAAACTATGAATATTGCATGCACTTAATAATGTTCTCCAAACAGTTGCGTCAGGCCTAATAGGCATACTGGTAATGAAGTTATATGCTTCTTTGAGACGGCCAGCACGCCCTAAGACATCTACCATGGCACCATAATGCACTATCATGGGTTTGATCCCATACAAATGTCTCATATCATGAAAGAAACGGTACCCATCCTCCACCAATCCAGCATGGCTACAAGCAAAAAGAACCCCAAGAAAGGTCACATGATTAGGACGTTCAGGAGATTGTTTCATCTTCATGAAAAGCTCAATGGCCTTTGTAGCAAACCCATGCTGAGCTAACCCTAGAATCATCGCACTCCAAGTCCATACATTTCTGTCAAGCATCATATCAAACACCAAACTCGCATAGTTCACCTCCCCGCACTTGGCATACATCTCAATAAGGGCCGTACCCAGTTGACAATTTATTTTGATACCTTTTGTTACCGTTTGCAAATGAACCCACTTCCCCAATGTAAGATTCCCAAGTTCAGAACAAGCAGAAAGCAAAATCACGAGTGTGGTCTTATTGGGCTCAAACCCATTAACTATCATCTTAATGAAACACTCCACTGAAACATAAACCCATAAGTTATCAACAAATGCAGACAAGATAGAGTTCCAAGAAACAACGGTTCTGTAAGACATTCCATCGAACACTCTGCATGCATCCACAATCTTTTTACAAGACCCATAAAAATGAATCAGAGAGTTGTGAACATAAATATCAGAATCCAAACCACGCTTCGTTACATCTGCATTGATTTGTCGCCCTTCTTCAAGGGCTGAAATTGCAGCACAGGCCTTGAAAAGAAAAGGATAAGTAAAGTTGTCCGGTCTAGATTCCGAACGAAGCATTCTAATAAACACCAATAAACTTTCTCTGGGTAAATCACAATTGTCTGATTTAAGTGTAGCGTAGCCTCTAATGACATTGTTCCACGATGAAGGAGTAGCATTTGTGGAATTTTCGATGACAATTCTAGCATAACAAAGGCTTGCAAACCGATGAGAAGTGCAAAATTGGATGATTTCTTCAATTAGATGATTATGGGTATGGAGGCCGGACGTTAGGATTTGAGCATGAATTTGAAAGAATTGTTTGATCGAAGAAGATGATTTTAAAAGAAAGAGGATTGGGCCGGAAATGAAATTCAAATTAGGGGTGAAGTGTTTTGGCGGGGAGATATGATAAGGTAAGCGGACCATGTGCTTGGAACAGTTGATAAATCCGGTTCGCTTCACGTTTAGTTTAGAGCCTTTAAAGCCAGCCAATACAATGCTTGGTTATACTTTTATCCACAATTGGTACCAAAGTACAGTACCGATAAATGGCATACGTATATAAGGATCTAAAATTTTGGAATTTCGTAATAAAAGTCTACTGTATACTCCCTCCGTCTCACGTGAATGGACACTTATTTCATTTTTGGGACGTCCCACGTGAATGAACACTGTCCAAAATGGAAAAGAATATTCACTATTCCCTCCACTCATTCTCTCTCCTACTTCACTTTTACACTCACAACATTCTCTCTCCTAACTATTCCTCTCACTCATTCTCTCTCCTATTTAATTCTTCATACTCACAAACACCTCCTCCACCTATTTCTCTTTCCTACTTTTCCTTAATTCCCACACCCAAAAAGTTGGTGTCCATTGACATGGGACGGAGGGAATATATCTTGTTGAAAGAAATAAGAAATTGAAATTCCAAAACTTGCAGATCAGAATCTAAACATGACAAAATTAAGATTTAAAGGTTTTTTTGATAAAAACGTTGAAAATTTCTGCTAAATAAAGGTTTGAAGTTGCCAATTTTTTAACAAATAAGGTAAGGGTATGAGATTTCTAAATGTTATGTCAAAAATTTCTACCTTTAAGCCATGGTCTACGAATTTTGAACCTCTTTCTATGAACACGCCATACTTCATACCCTTACTTGTCATTTAATTTATCCTCCTATTAATATTTAAAAGATGACCATTGAGGGTTCATTAATAAAAGATGAATCCGTTCGTCAGTGACGGGTTCATCTTTTATTCACACCCACCCAGGGTACTGCAAGAATGTTCCCAGTGAAGAATAAATCTGTCATCAAAATGTAAACATTTCTCCAAAAAATAAAAATCTAAAAGTTGACTTGTTGTATAACTATCCACATACTGTAGAATTTGATTCTTTCAATTATCAAAGCTATCAGCAAAACTATAGCTATTAGCCATGGTTCCTTCCTAGCAATTTCTGCTCTTAACAAATTCGAGGAAAATAATTAAAAATTAAATTTTGGGCTGCAAAAAATGAAATTTCATGAAAATAATGTTACACACCAAGTATAAATCCCGAAGCCACTGAGCCTTCACATCCCGTGAAAAAATCTGTCAACTATATCATCCAAGTCACATTTCTCACTATTTTTACCATCTCAATGAGATTTTTTCTTACTGAGATTAACAACACCCGATGATTCTCCCTTCTTCAAAGTAGGCATCTTACCTGGGAAAACCCACCTCAAGAACTTTTCCCACGAATAGCATCCCAAGAACATTAGAGAAGCCCATATTAGCAATTTATCTCTCAAACCAGCTGGCAAAGGCACCAACTTCAGCGAGTCATTCAAATCCCTAAATAAATCAGACGTAATTATTGTGAAAAATCCAACAGCACCCAAAAGGGCATACTTAAATGGCTTGTTCTCCGATATACTCTGGTTGAAAGGATGTCCCATGTAGTTAACAGCAAAAGTTGCCACTTGAATCATCATATTTACCATATAAGAAACCGTATTCACCAGATTTTTTTCAAACTCAGCATCCGGCTCAACACATTCATCAGGCATGTGTTTCTGGGCTTCATTAACGGATGAAATCAAGAAAATGATGTGCATAGAAAACTGACCCATGAGAGAGAGGAAGACGTAGAAGCAGAAAATATTAGGGTGGGGCCGCTCAGCTGAAAGGGTTTGCAACGGACGAGCGTGTGAGATAAATAGAAAGAATGCAGCAGTGAAAATACCACTAATGGTTGCCTGAACATCACCCAGCTTTACACCATCGAGATACATGACACTCAGCACGTAAGCAGTTGCTAGGCAGTTTAGGCCAAGAATTTTGAACATCTGTAAGGTAGTCACAAGGGTACTCCGTCCCTGTCGAATTATATCTGTGGTGGGGCAAACTGATGCATGCTTTGCTGTGAATGGTGATGCCATTGAGGCATCTCCAAGCTTGACTATGGGAGCTGAGCGACCATCACCTTCTTCATTCATTTCTGCCAAAAGTTTGTCCAACTTCTGCTTCTGAAGCTCTGCCGGAGTTAGTCGCCGGTTGCTTGATTCTGACCTTGAGACAGCTTTATTGCTCTTTGAAGATCCTTCCCCGTTTATAGCTTTGGTTGATTCGATTGCAGGCTTAGGTTTCTTCCCCTTGGCAGATTTTGCTTCGGATGAGGACTTCTCGTTTTCAGTTGGAGGGGGTATTGCATTCAGTAAAGCTACCCCTACATGTGCCTGAAACAGAAGATGAACGGTTCAGATGTTATGTCAATTTTCCATATTTATTAGTAGTAACAGATATCGTGGTGTGCATTTTACAGTTTAGAACCATTCAGAATACAAGAAACAAAGCATACACCAGTGCTTTCAAATTTTGTACTGTGGGGCAAGAAAAAAGATGAGATTGAAAAAAGGCATAGGGTCAGATGGCATACCCATTGAGATTTGGAGAGGTTTTGGGAAAAGAGGAATAGAATGATTAACAACACTATTCAACCAGATATGGAGATGTGACACAATGCCATTGGAGTGGAGAAAGTACTCTGATTCCTTTATTTATATAATAATAAAGGTGATGTCCAAGATTGTGTCAATATCGGGAGATTAAACTAATGAGCCATACTATGAAGCTTTAAGAACAAGTAATTGAATAAATGCTAAGGAGAATTGTGAAGATTTTGGATAACCAATTTGAATTTATGCCCGGAAGATCGACTATGCAAACAATCTATCTTACGAGACAAATCATGGAGAAATATCGGGATAGAAACAAAGATTTGCATATCATTTCCATTAGTTTAGAAAAGGCATATGATAAAATACCAATAGAGGTATTGTGGTGGGCTTTAGCAAAGAAAGTTGTTTCAAAGAAGTATATTAACATCATCAAGGCCATGAATAAGGGAGCTAATACAAGTGTACGAAATACCAATAGAGGTATTGTGGTGGGCTTTAGCAAAGAAAGTTGTTTCAAAGAAGTATATTAACATCATCAAGGCCATGAATAAGGGAGCTAATACAAGTGTACGAAATAGTGTTTGGAAAACAAAAGAGTTTCTATGTGATCCCGGCATACCCAATAGATTAAAGGAATAATTCTATGGCACGGTAATTAGGTCAGCACATCTTTATGGCATTGAATGTTGGGCCGTGAAACAATATCACGTTCATATGATGAATTTGACAGAGATGCATATGCCAGGTTAGCTGTGTGAAAAGAAAGGATCGGTTGATTAATGGGGTGTAAAGTAGGAGTTGCACCATTGAAGATAAAATGAGGGAAAATCGTCTAAAGTGGTTTGATCATGTGAGACGGAGATCGAGTGATGCACCGGTTAAAAGGCCTAAAGAGTGGACAAGTAATAAAATGGTGAGGGGTAGGGAAAGATCCAAGCAAACTTGGATAAGGGTGATTGAAAACGATATTAGTGTACTTGGATTTGGCGAAAATATGGTGTTAAAAAGGCCGGAGCGGAGGGAAAAAAAACATGGTGATGGAGGTTTTTCTATTTATTTATTCTTTTCCCCCATATATTATATATCTATTCTTTTTATTATCACTATTGTTTTTTCTGTTTCTCTTCTTTTCATTTTCTAAATTTTATTTCCACATATTTCTTTCTTTTTAACTTTACTTTCATGATGACATACGAGGGTTCATGTTATCCAACCCCAAATTATTTGGGACTAAGGCTTTGTTGTTGTTGCTGTTGTGTATGCTTTTGAGACCCTTGATCCGCTAGAGTCGCAATAAACTGTTAACCGAGTTTGGTGTTTACACTTGCAAGTAATGCAAGGAATGATTAAGCATTAACCATGGAGCATGCTTTAATGTATTGTCGCAAAAAGGTATATGGCCCTGGCTTAAGGATACTTCTTCTTTTTTTTTTCATTTTTGACAGGTTGTTCCTCTCTCTCTCTCTCTCTCTCTCTCTCTCTCGCTCTCTCTCTCTCTCTCTCTCTCTTAATAATTAACGCTATGAATGTAAATAGCAGCAAATCAAAATTTTGTTTAACCACAAAAAGGTCAATACATTGTAATGTAATGCCGTTAGGGACACAATTCTGGAGATATAATTATCTTCTTGAAGATATCTCCTAAGCCTATTTATAGTCCCCAGCTTTTGTAGCCTTCAAGGCATAACCGGATTGACGCAAAGTTCCATGTCCTCCTCATCCATCTTTGATATGATTAAACAAAAACCAATTAAAAAAAAAAAAAAAAAACTAAGAAAGAAGCTATCAATAGAATGATGCCAATCATCAAAATGTCATAGCAACATATAAAAAATAAAGGACACCTTTCAAGAATAGATATTACCTGCTTCAAGGCTCCAACATCATTAGTTCCATCACCGCACATTAGAGTTGTCCTTCCCACCGTTTTAAAGGTGGTCATTATAAGTTCTTTTTGTTCAGGAGCCACCCTTGCAAATACCTAGCAGTTGGAATAGGTTTCATCAAGAAAGTAGCCATCATAATCAACAATCACCATAGTAATCTAATTAATAACAACCTTCACGTATGGAATGACTTTAAGAACCGCGGAATTCTGCTGCAACATTTCAAAGCAGTCGCCTCCAACACAGAGATCACGATCCTCAGACAAAGTCTCAACCTCGTCCACACTGAAAAAGAAAACAAATAACGTAAAAAGACAAGGTAAAAAAAATACTCCCTCCGTCCCACTACAAACTACACTTTCTAAAATGGAAATGTTTTATTACTTTAATATTAATGGAAACATGTGTAAATCCTATATATATATATATATATATATATATTAATGGTACCCACATGTCATACAACAACAATTCAATTATTATTCCCTACCCCACTTTCTCTCTCCTATATATATATATATATATATATATATATATATATATATATATATATATTAATGGTACCCACATGTCATACAACAACAATTCAATTATTATTCCCTACCCCACTTTCTCTCTCCTACCCCACTTTTCATACTCACAACATTTACTCCACTAACACTTTCCATAATCCCCGTGCAAATAGTAAGTTTGTAGTGGGACGGATGGAGTATTGATGGATCTGTTTCTACACATCTAAATCTTATATTTCCGGACTTATTTGGTGCTCATTCCTTGGGTTGTGTTAGTATTTTAATGTGTTTTGGAGTCTTTTATAAATAAAGGGTAAAAGAGAAAAGATGCGTAAATTGTGAGATTAAAGAGTATAGAAGAAAGAAAAGCTTAAGCGGATGAAATATGGAAAGAAGCAAGGATCTAAGAGGCACTGTGAAGAGACCCCAAAACATGAGCAGAGACCCCAAAACATGAGCAGGGACTTGTGAGAAATTTCAGAGAACTTGAAGGAGTAAAAAGGCAGAGCAAGAAAGGAGTGGCTGCACCGATCCATTGGGGCGTCCGCACCCTAATTACAGAAACTAAAAAAGTTACTGCCCAAGAGGGGGGGGTCACCGCACCCTTCACTGGGGGCGGCCGCACCCTAGGTCGTTTCAGCAATTCTAAAATTCCTTTTTCGACAAGGATTGTGCAATTTTTTCCTTGTTTTGCTCTTTTATGATTTTTGTATAAATAGAAGAACTCCTACAATCTTTAGTATATGATTTTTCTCCTAATTTCAAGTTTGTAATCAACGATTCTGGATTCGAAATTTTATTTTCAAGATTCAATTCAAGTTTTTAGGCATTCAATCAAAGATTTGTCGATGTTTATAATGAATCAATCAAAGATTCGTCTGCGGAGTGGAGGTAATATTTATCAATCCTTTATACATTAATTAATTTTACAATCAATCAAATATTGGGTTCGTTAAAAGTAGTTTAATCAAGGTTTTCTATTTACAATCACATGTGTATAATGTGATCGACTTTTTAACTAAATTTGTGTGTGGTAATTGTCAAGTAATTGTTTGATCCATACAAAGTCGTACTTTTAAGGAATATAATTTTGATTTATTGCAAAACAAATTGTAGATTCTTTATTCCTATGGTTTTACTGGGTTATTGAGTATTGTGTGTACATTGGAGAAGATATAATATATTGAGAAAATCAAATTGTGGACGTGTGAACGCCCAGTTTTACTTAAGTGAATGAACCCCAACAATAATTAATTGTACTATTGATAGGCATAATAGTGAGATACATATGAATCCATTCTTTAGGTCTTTCTCCTATTGAATTCGGTAATCCTATAAATTGCTTGTTTATTTCCTTGTTTTAGTAGTTAATTAATTTCAATTGTTTAAGTAGGTGTTTAAAATCAAAACCAAAACCAACCTGTCATCTATTTTTTTACTGCTAATATCTGAATTGTTGATTGCACAAGCCCTTGTGTGATCGACCCTCGCTTTCGCGCGTTAATAATACGGTAACTAGTGCGCTTGCTAAGATTTTTTTATTACTAAGTGGGTTTTCACATATCAAGTTTTGTACGCCGTTGCTCGGGACTTGTTATTTAATCCACAGTTCAATTTTCAGCATTGCATGCTTGGTCGAAAGTCATTGAACCCCGAGTTGGTTCCTTTGAATGACGACATATACAAGCTTGAAAGGGGCATTCCCCCTGTTACTGGATCAGAAAATGAATATGATGTAGGTGTTAGTGTCCTAGGCCTATAGAGATAGACTTATATGTAATGTCAGTTTTCATTTATATAAGAGATTGTTACTTTGATTATTATATATGTTTGCATGTTTACTTTAATAATCGTGTCCCTAGTATTTATGAAGCACTAGTATGAAGTTTAATGGATAATCATGTGATGATTATATGCATAGGGATGCACATTAAATTCATGGGTACTTGTTAGAGAACAAGGTACTGGACTTGACCCATTATGAGATTTATGTCATGGTCGTATGTCATAATTAAATCTCATATAGTTATATCATTGATGTCCTTTGACCTGAGATTATCATTGTCTTCCACTCGATGAATATTGTGTTTGATATAGTTTAACGTTATCTTTAACCGGATAACAATAAGGGCTATTATTGGCATGACAGGATTCTTGTTGGGAAGAATGATAAGTCAAGATGGAAATTTGTCCCTCGTAAAGAGAGATGTTTGCTAGGCCACTCGTAAGTAAGATTGATGATGTACATGGCCATGTCAGAATGAATTAATGTGATTAATATCATTCGATTGATCAATTTACTTAGTAACGAGAAAGCATTGAACAATATGAGTTGACGTGGACCATGACTCATGTTCAATACAACATCGTGTGACAATGGGATTGTGATATGTTCTATGTAGGAAATCGAACTTGATATTATATTATTTGGGTAGGCATGATGGCTTGCTAGAGTCCGCTCATGTCTTATGAGGATCGATGTGATTGAACTCATCACAACATAATATAGTCCTATGGGGTCACACGCATCGAACGAATTGTCAAAAATGAAGAATATGGAGTTTTGCACAGGGGACGACTCGTCCCCGTGCCGTAACCAACTATTCCCGCCGGGACGAGGACGAGTGTATCTGAGGGAATGTCCTGAGGGACGACTCGTGCCCTGATTTTGTACCAACTATTCCCCGTAAAGGGGACGAATGTATCAGAAGCATTGTGGAAGGGGACGACTCGTGCCCCGGGGACGAGTCGTCCCGTGGCGCGCTCGGATCGATACGTAATTGACTTAAAATTAGGGTTTTCACGAGGGGAAAATATTTATAACGTATAAATACAAACCCTTGGTTGCCCTAGCAGTCATACTCACGTTTTGGGTTTAGAGAAACACAAAAGAGAGATTTTCAATTGTGAATTGAGAAATCAAAACACCAATTCCATATTTCTTCATTGATTGAAAGGAGTTTCAATCAAAGGATCTAGCAATCCACCTAGAACTGTTCTAGGGTTCGTTCAACGCGTGGATACACATAGAGGATCTTCGCCAATCAAGATCTAACGTTCGTGATTCAAGGATCGTTCATCGAGGATTCACTAGTTCATCAATCTGGAGTTGGAACGCGTTTATCAACGACAAAAGCACACAAGGTTGGTATTTCTATTTCTTACTTCTTAATTAATCATCTAGAACGGATCCTAGGCTCCGGGTTTTTCGAGTTAATTTGCATTCTTCCGCTGCGCATGGACCCTCGAAAATCAACAGTGGTATCAGAGCCCCGTTCATGATGTTTATATTAGATAATCATGATAATTATATATTGTGATTATGTTAATTTTCATGATGAATATAATTTAGAATATGAATTTATATGGGATTTGCTTATGGAAGTAATTGTATATTTTGATATGCCATGATTATGAATTGAATTATATGATTAATGTGATTAATCTAGAATATGGGTCTTGAAGTATTACATAGTATATAGGCTGGAAACCAAAAACTTCCCCACAGGCACTTCTTGAAAGTGTGGGATAACTTTGGATTACAATGCCACGTACTAGTAATTTGACATCAAATGTGATTTGTGATGCATCATTCCATGTTCATAATTATGCACATATAATTTTCATGAATCAACCTTGCCATGTTAATTGATAAACATGAAAATTGAACCTTCATTGAAATTTGAGTTTGTTTATGCCACCCATTTTAAACACTTGTGAGTACACGGATAGTTTTATGTAGGCTACGCCATAGCGAGGTACATTAATTCTATCTTTGTATGATCAAGATGAGCAAACGGTGATTGCTATACGTTTAAAATGGTTGAACTCAATTAGGCTATCAAAACAGTTTTGGGCCTAAGGCATAAGATGAGATTGAAACATGTGACATGTGATGTCTATAATCTCATAAAGGATCTAAGATTCATATGTTGATATGATTGATAAATGTTATCTACCTTTTTAGTTTAATTTTGACGATCGTGCCATAGCCGACTTTAAATTAAATTAAAGTTGGGTCTTAGCCTATTAAATTATATTATGCATGATTGTATAAGAAGGTTATATAATTTAGTGGGAGTATTTATGAAATACGGTATTTAAATCTCTTAAATGAAATAGGTACTTATATGTGTTCATATTTGTTGCATATCTTTGTAGATCAATGGCTGTAAACACTAATCAAACTCTGTCACTGCAATCAGTCCTTGAGAAGGACAAGTTAGAAGAGAATGGCAACAACTATGTGGATTGGATCCGCAGTTTGAGAATTGTTCTCAAACAGGAAAGGAAGTTGTACATTCTCGATGGACCCGTTCCACCCGAGCCTGCTACTAATGCAACTCGAGCTGAAAAGGATCAACATAAGAAGCATATGGATGATTCTATTGATGTTGGTTGCTTGATGCTCGCTACCATGTGTAAGGCCCTTCAGAAGGACCTTGAACACGGATGCTTATGATTTGGGAAATCATTTGAAGGAAATGTTCCACAGAAGCACGTCAGGGGAAAGGTTTCGACACCACGAAGGCTCTTCATTCATGCAAGATGATTGAAGGACAACCTGTTGGGCCTCATGTGTTGAAGATGAAGGATCACCTCGAACATCCTGAGAGGCTTGGATATCCTATCCAGTTGGAACTGGCTACGGATATGATATTGCATTCACTGCCTGAAAGTTATAATCAGTTCGTTATGAATTATAACATAAATGGGATGAATAATGCAAGCACGTCAGGAAAGGTTTGACACCATGAAGGCTCTTCATTCATGCAAGATGATTGAAGGACAACCTGTTGGGCCTCATGTGTTGAAGATGAAGGATCACCTCGAACATCCTGAGAGGCTTGGATATCCTATCCAGTTGGAACTGGCTACGGATATGATATTGCATTCACTGCCTGAAAGTTATAATCAGTTCGTTATGAATTATAACATAAATGGGATGAATAAATCTCTGTCTGAATTGCATGGGATGCTTAAGAATGCAGAGAACAATATCGCCAAGAAAACCAATCAAGTGTTGATGGTGAATAAAGGAAAGGGGTTCAAGAAAACCAAGGTTAAAGCAAAAGTTGCTAAACCGGAGGCAAAGGTTGCCGTTGTTGAGAAGCCTCAACCCAAATCCCAAAAGGATGCGGTTTGCTACCATTGCAAGGAAACTGGGCATTGGAGGCGTAACTGCAAAGCTTATCAGGAAGGACTGAAGAAGAAGGTGGTGTCAAGTAAACGCAGCGGAACAAAACGAACAGAAAAGAGTTGAATAATTCCTCGTCAAAGGATCTTAAACAACCAAAATAACGAACAATTCAAAGGGAACGTTCGACCTCTTCGAATTCACGAATAGGGTTTAACAAGCCAATATTGACTTCAAGGAATAATCCTTAATTTGCAAAGCAAAAGTACTTCAATAATAAGAGTTCTACCTCCACCATAATGAAAACAAAGTATTTATATGACCTAGGAAAAACTGAAAACCTAATTAAAACGGAATTAAAGAAATGCCCAAAATAACCCTACTTAAAGTTTGCAAACTGGAAAGAAATTAAATCGCTGTGCTGAAAATCCGTCATAAGCGCGGCCGCCCTCCTCACGAGCGCGGTCGCGCACCTGTTCCGTAACTCTGGTCTCTCGTCGCGCGGTCGCTTCCTCCTCCGGCGCGGTCCGCTTATCCGTGCCGAGACCACGTCTTCGCCAATCCTCCCTCGAGCGCGGTCGCCCTCAAATGCAGCGCGGTCGCGCACAACGCCAGAATCTCGCCCTCTGCTTGATCAGTCGAAACTTGTGCTACATCATTTTCCCCCACTTTAAAAGGATTCGTCCCCGAATCCGCATCGCTATATAAAGGATCATCCGGATAAAAATCAACCAAATCCGACACATTGAAAGTAGGCGAAATATTCCAACCAACCGGCAAATCCACCACATACGCATTGTCGTTTATCTTCTTCACCACTTTGCACGGGCCAATCTTCTTCGGATGAAGCTTGCTATATGTACCTTGAGGGAAACGTTCCTTTCGTAAATGAACCATAACCATATCCCCCACAGAAAACACCTTTTGACGCCGTTTCCGATCTGCAGCTTCCTTGTACTTTGCGTTGGACTCTTCAATGTTCCTCTTCACCTCCGCTTGCACAGAATCAACCATCTCCGCCAAATTTTTCGCAGCAACACTATACCCCGGTAAACTAGGCAACGGAATCAACTCCAAAGTATGAGTAGGAGCCCTCTGATAGACTATTTCGAACGGAGACATCTTTGTAGTTCGATTAGTCATGTTGTTGAAAGCAAATTCCGCAGTAGCCAACACCAAATCCCACTTCTTGGGATGATCACTACACAAACAACGGACCATGCTACCCAAAGTTTGATTTACCACCTCTGTTTGGCCATCATCATGGATGAAAAGAACCGCTAAATTGCAAACTCCGTACCAAAAATCTTCCAAAGAGTACGCCAAAAGGATCGAGGAACTTCGTGTCACGATCGTAGGTAATAGTCTTTGGAACCCCATGCAAACGAACAATTTCCTTGAAAAACAACCCCGCAATATGTGCAAAGACGCAGCCTTCCTACAAGGGATAAAATGAGCCATCTTCGAAAAACGATCAATCACAACAAACACTGAATCATTGGACCTTTGAGTACGAGGTAACCCAAGCACAAAGTCCATAGAAATGTCCACCCATGGCTTATCAGGAACCGGCAAAGGAGTATACAATCCCGTATTTTGTGATCGCCCTTATTCGTCCGGCACACCATACATTTCGCTCAATCTTGTAGGTATCCCTCCGGATTTGTGGCCAAAAGTACTTCTTCGTAACTAACTCAACCGTCTTGTCACGCCCACGATGACCATCTCTATGAATCTCATAAATAAGACTCTCACGGACGTAACCCTCGCGGAATACATAACTTGTCCACGAAGAACAAAAATCCATCTTGCAAAGATAAATAAGCTAGCTTGAACACCATCACGACACTTGGCCCAAGCATCCGCAAAATCAACATCGCCTCATACAAGTCCTTCATACACTCAAACCCGATAACCACATTCTTCATAGTAACTAACAAATGTGCCCGACGACTCAAAGCATCCGCAACCTTATTAGTCTTCCCACTCGTGTGTTTGATAACAAAAGTAAATTGCCGCAAATAGGCTACCCAACGAGCATGCATACGAGAAAGAGATTTCGACCGTTCATATACTTCAAAGCCTCACGATCGATTTAAGAACAAATTCACGATGCAATAAATATTGCTCCCAATGCTAATAGCCCGAACCACCGCATAAAAACTCAAGCTCATAAGGTGTCCACTTTCGTTTAGCCTCCTCCAACTTTTGACTCATGAAGGCAACCGGCTTCTTTTCTTGAATCAAAACAGCCCCTATCCCAATCAGCGTAAGCATCCGTCTCAAGCTCGAAAGGCTTAGAAAAATCCGGTAAAGCTAGTAAAGGAGCACTAGTCAATTTCTCCTTAATTAGAGCGAAACTAGCATCCGCCTCCTCACCCCAACGGAAACCTCCTTTCTTCATACATTCAAGAATCTGAGCCACAATGGAACTAAAGTTGCGAATAAAACGACGATAAAAAGTAGCCAAGCCACGAAAGCTACGCACCTCGCTAACAATAGTAGGAGTAGCCACTCTCGAATAGCCTTTATCTTGTCTTCATCCACTTGTATACCCTCCGCAGAACAATGTATCCCAAGAATAATAATTTATCAAGCATAAAACAACACTTCTTGAGATTTATAAACAATTCATTCTCCTCAATGCCTCGCAACACCGACCGTAAATGCCCAACATGTTCCTCCTCCGTCTTGCTAAAAATCAAGATATCATCAAAATAAACAACCAAAACTTACCATTGAAGGGCTTCAATACTTGATTCATCAAACGCATGAAAGTACTAGGTGCATTTGATAAACCAAACGGCATCACCAACCATTCATACAATCCTCTTTGGTCTTGAAGGCCGTTTTCCACTCATCACCCGGCGAACACGTACTTGGTGATATCCACTCCTTAGATCAATTTTAGGAAATATCTTAGCACCACGAAGCATGTCTAGCATATCATCAAGACGAGGAATGGGAAAACGATACTTAACCGTAATTTTATTAATAGCCCGACTGTCTACACACATACGCCAAGTCCCATCTTTCTTAGGAACTAACAGAGCCTGGATCGCACAAGGGCTCAAACTCTCCCGAATATAACCCTTCTTCAGTAAATCCTCCACCTGCTCCTTCAAAATCGCATGTTCAAATGGACTCATTCTATAATGAGCTAGATTAGGAAGAGATGCACCGGAACCAAGTCAATGTTATGTGAATATTACGCAAGTGGGAGTGCAACCCCGCAGTGTAACTTTCATCGTGCATAACATCACGATACTCATGTAACAAAGCCTCCAAAGACTTGGGAACCAAACAAACTGAACCGGACACACCCTTTCTGACCACCGCAAAAACACATGTAGCTTCATCAATATCACTCAGAAATTCATTAGCAGTGCAAAGAGAAACAATAGGCTTCTTCATCTTCTTAACATTAGGATCTCTATCTCGTAAAGGACACAAGTTAAAACGTGCACCATCTTTCTTAAATTGAAGAATATTATCTCTTCCCTTATGTACCACATCAAGATCAAATTGCCAAGGTCTCCCAACAATAAATTGCAAGGGCCATATCAATAATGTCATAGAGAATAGCATCCTTATAACGACCGATAGAGAAAGGAACAAGACATTGTTCGTGTACCTTAATTTTGCCGACGGAGTTGATCCACCCAACGGAATAGGGTGTAGGATGGGGCAGGACCTCCAATTCTAACTTGTCCACCAAATCACGAGCCACCAAATTCTCACTGCTCCCACTGTCAACAATGATCTGAATATCGAAGTCCTTCACCTTCCCTTTGGTGCGAAAATGCTGTGCCTAGCTGGATCCTCCTCCTCCTTCGGCGTAGTCAACATAAGTCTATTAACTACGAAAGACCCATGATCTTCCACACCCTCGTCATCACCATTGGGATCCTCCCAATATTCCGGACCATCTTCCTCCTCTCCGCCATCACCGGTATCGTCACGATCCACCATATTAGTACTCTTACGGAGGTGACAACCACTAGAAATATGCCCGGTTTGCCCACACTTATAACACTTGTTACCAAAAGTTTTGGCGTAAGGGTTAGCGTTTTGTTGGCCAGTAGAATTATTGGGCTTTCTAGTTTGTGTCGGTGACTAGGCATAGAACATCATTCTTCTCCTCCGACGCCTTAGCACCAATAGCCTCGTGTCTTATCTTGAGCCAAACCTCGCTTCCGGAATAAGAACCTCCAAAGTTCCCGACAATAGGGCGAGGTCTAGAAAGTTGCCTCTCCACCGCGGTAGCCCCGTCAATCGCGTCCCTCCAAAAAAAATTCAACAGCATGCAACTCCACCACATCTCCGATGTTGGCGCACGAAGGCCGCAACGAATCTCGAAGCTTGCCGAACATCCGATTCTCCCAAATCACAACGAGCCGATAGAGTATGGAATTCATGTGAATATTCCGCCACACTTTTCGCCCCGTCTACACTCCAAAAACTTTTGATAGATAATACGACCATAATTCTTGGGTAGAAAACGCCGACGCAAAGCTAGCCTCATCTCGTGGCCGTATGCCCGAATTGGCTCCCGAAACTCCCTACGTAATTGATTACTCGCCTGCTTCCACCACGCAGGTAAGCACCCCCACGCAATTTATAGGCTACATATGGTACCTTCCTATCCTCCGAATACCCATCAACGCGAAAAATTTCTCAACCTCTTCTAACCAATCCGAAAATTCGATCATATTCAAATCACCGTAAAAAAGATGGTAAATCAGCCTTGATTTTAGGCAACTGATCATTAAAATTATTACCTTCTCTTCTCCCATGGTTCCTATCACCACCCGGCGGTTGAGCTCGACGGCGGCCCTCCCCTCGTTCTTCCGGTTCAAAATCAAGATCATCTCTATGCCCGCGATTGCCTTCAACCCTCAAACCGCGCAAAGCCTCCAAAAGTTCAGCATGTTGGCGATCTTGGATTGCTGCACGTTCCGTAGCTTGTCGCTCCATACGATCAAGGATCGCTATAACCGCGGCTTGGTTGTCTGCGTTGTTGCCACCGTTGTTTCCCGCCATCTCTACCAAGGATTAACCTTGCTCTGATACCAATTGATGTCAAGTAAACGCAGCGGAACAAAACGAACAAAAAAGAGTTGAATAATTCCTCGTCAAAGGATCTTAAACAACCAAAATAACGAACAATTCAAAGGGAACGTTCGACCTCTTCGAATCCACGAATAGGATTTAACAAGCCAATATTGACTTCAAGGAATAATCCTTAATTTGCAAAGCAAAAGTACTTCAATAATAAGAGTTCTACCTCCACCATAATGAAAACAAAGTATTTATATGACCTAGGAAAAACTGAAAACCTAATTAAAACGGAATTAAAGAAATACCCAAAATAACCCTACTTAAAGTTTGCAAACTGGAAAGAAATTAAATCGCTGTGCTGAAAATCCGTCATAAGCGCGGCCGCCCTCCTCACGAGCGCGGTCGCGCACCTGTTCCGTAACTCTGGTCTCTCGTCGCCGCGGTCGCTCCTCCTCTCCAGCGGTCGCTCTACCGCGCGAGACCACGTCTTCGCCAATCCTCCCTCGAGCGCGGTCGCCCTCAAATGCAGCGCGGTCGCGCACAACGCCAGAATCTCGCCCTCTGCTTGATCAGTCGAAACTTGTGCTACATCAGAAGGGCAATGAGATTGCCATGACTTCAGGTATCTATGTGATAGATATTCTACTTTCTACTTCTAGTTCTTGGGTATTAGATACCGGATGTGGATCTCACATTTGCCTAAATGTGCAGGGACTAAAGAATAGAAGGTCGCTCAAAGAAGGTGAAGTAGACCTACGTGTTGGAATAGGGACTTATGAAGTCGCTTTACCTAGCGGACTAATATTCATCGAGTGGAAGACAATGATAATATAGTCCTATGGGGTCACAAGCATCGAACGAATTGTCAAAAATGAAGAATATGGAGTTTTTGTACACAGGGGACGACTCGTCCCCAGGCCAGAACCAACTATTCCCTCGCCTCGGGACGAGTGTATACGAGGAATGTCCCGAGGACGACTCGTGCCCACGGGGGACGAGTCGTGCCCATAGGGACGACTCGTGCCCCGATTTTGTACCAACTATTCCCCGTAAAGGGGACGAATGTACGTAAGCATCATGAAGGGGACGACTCGCGCCCTGGGGACGAGTCGTCCCGTCTATTTGACCGGACTCGATACGTAATTGACTTAAAATTAGGGTTTTCACGAGGGAAAATATTTATAACGTATAAATACAAACCCTGGTTGCCACTCTAGCAAGCCATACTCACGTTTTGGGTTTAGAGAAACACAAAAAGAGAGATTTTCAATTGTGAATTGAGAAATCAAAACACCAATTCCATATTTCTTCATTGATTGAAAGGAGTTTCAATCAAAGGATCTAGCAATCCACCTAGAATCGTTCAGTGGTTCGTTCAACGCGTGGATACACATAGAGGATCTTCGCCAATCAAGATCTAACGTTCGTGATTCAAGGATCGTTCATCGAGGATTCACTAGTTCATCAATCTGGAGTTGGAACGCGTTTATCAACGACAAAAGCACACAAGGTTGGTATTTCTATTTCATACTTCTTAATTAATCATCTAGAACGGATCCTAGGCTCCGGGTTTTTCGAGTTAATTTGCATTCTTCCGCTGCGCATGGACCCTCGAAAATCAACATATGAAACTTCTGCCATCGAGGTAGAGGATCAAGTAAGTGAAACAGAAACTTCTACGTTGGAAGACCAAGAAATTAGAATGGGAGACGAAGCGGCTATTCGTCGAAAGACTATTTCCGTCCTAAAATTGATGCAGCATCGTCCTGTATAGTCTTGTCGACCGCGGCAAGAGGATATGAACTTAAAGGACAGTACTTTAATCTTTTATCTAGCTTCCAAGGGGGAGCCCTTGGAAGCTAGCTACTGATGATCTCTTAAATTTCATCTGTGGTTATGTGGTTACCTGGTTATGTGGTTACCTGACCATCGTCCAATCCATAGTTACCAGGAATGTGGGACGTGTACGGGAACGAGATGACTTAGTAAATTTCGGGGTACTTATTTCGGGGTAGGATCAGTTAGTATGCAAGTTGGAAACGCGATACGCTTTTATTGGAAACACGTCACTCATATATATATACATATTGTCAATGAGTTACAAGAGTAGGGTAAGAAGACAAAGTTTGAGAAAAAAAAGAAATAACCTAAAGCCAAGACTCGGTTATAAAACAATGAAGTAAATACTGATAAGCAAATATACTTATCATTACGGTCGAACTCCCATCCGCACATTAATTCCCGGCTACATTCTCCTTCACGTTGTTCAATGCCGACCTATTATTTTCCGGTACGTTGGTTTGAGAGATTTGGGACGAGTTCCCTAGTGAACTGGGACGTAAATGACCCATGATTCGGGACGCGCGTACTGGGACATGGGATGAGGGGGGATGGGAGTTCCCGGTAACTATGGTCCAATCTTTTCCTTTAACAATTGGAATCACAGAGAACCAATTAGAGTTGCGATGTTTTTCTTTACCCTTAAGGACGCAGCTAAATATTGGTTCACGACCTTAGCACATGATAGCATAGATACTTGGGAGAAAATGTATCAGACCTTTATGTAGAGATTTTACTCTCATCCCTCTGTCTCTCTTAAGACATAAAATTATATGGTTTCAACAAGAACCGGGTGAGGCGTTCCATGAAGCTTGGGAACGATTTAAGATGCTCTTAGTCGAGTGTCCTCGTCATGACTTTTCCTTGTCTCATTTAAATCAGTCATTCTACGATGGGTTGAGTCTATTGCACCAAACTATGATAGATAATGATGCGGGTGGGTCAATGGGTGAGAGAACTCCTAAACAGGTTAAGGAGATATTTGACATGCTAGGTGCTAACTCCCAAAAAACGGGAAAGAGATGGAAACAAAAGGGAGTTTATGAATTAAATGCTACTGATAGGGTGGAAAAGCAAGTTTCTGAATTAACTAACCAACTTTCCATGCTTACTTCTATAGTTGCTCTTATTCTTGTTAATAAAGTTCAAGATTATTGTGCTAATTGTGGTTCGAATTTCCGTGCTACTAATGCGTGCCCATCTAGTGCACAATTTTCTAATTTTATAGAACATGCTTAAATGGCGAATGGGTACCAAACAAGGACTCCTCACAACAATCCCTACTCCAATACTAGGGTTGTAAACGAGCCGAGCCGAGCTTTGAGGTGTCGAGCTCGAGCTCGACTAAAAATTAACGAGCCGAGCTTTTTTCGAGCTCGAGCTCGAGCCTAAAAAATTCGTTCGAACTCGGCTCGAAACGAGTTTCGAGCTATTCGCGAGTTGTTCACGAGCTTTTTTGCGAGCTTCTCGAACTCGAGCTTTAACGAGCCGAGCTCGAGCTTAACTCGATTTTTTTTAAAAATCTGAACTCAAACGATCTTTAGTTCGAGCTTTATCGAGCTTTTATTCGAATTCTCGAGCCTAAACGAGTCGAGCAGAGCCGAACTCGAGCTTTGTCTTTATCTCTACATAATTTTTTTTCAATTTTGATTTTTCATAATTCTTTATAATCTTACAAAAAACATATAAAAAAATTGAAAATAACTAAGAAAAATATTTATTATTTATTTTATACTTTTCGAATGACATTTTAAAATGTCATATATTTTGAGACAGATTTTCAAATTTATTTTGAAACGAATAGAGTAATAATTTTAAAATATTCAATTTATGTTAGGAATGGATGGATGGAGTCATGAAATATAACTTTTCTAATTACTACGACTACCACTACCACAACCACCACTACCACTACCACCACCACCACCACTACCACTACTACCACCACTACCATTACCACCACTACCACCACTATTACCACCACCACTACTATTACTACTACTACCACCACTATCACTACTACTACCACCACTATTACTACCACCACTATTACTACTACCACTACCACTACTACCACTACTATCACCACTACTACCACTACTACTACTACTACCATCACTACCACCACTACTACCACCACTACCACTACGAAATTTAGAAAAAGAACTAAACAAAAGAAAGTATAATAAAGAAATCAGGGACGGGTAAAACCCTTTAATTTTTATGTATAAATGTATAGTTTTTTTATTTTTTATGAATAGAAATAAACATTTTCGACTTTTTTTAGTATTGAAGTTTTTTTCAAAAAGTTATATAAAAAAAGTTAAAAAAAACTAAACAAATGAAAGTATAATAAAGAAATCAGGGACGGGTAAAATCCTTTAATTTTTATGTATAAATGTATAGTTTTTTTTTATTTTTTATGAATAGAAATAAATATTTTGGACTTTTTTTAGTATTGAAGTCTTTTTTCAAAAAGTTATATAAAAAATGTTAGAAAAAAACTAAACAAATGAAAGTATAATAAAGAAATCAGAGTCGAACTTATCGAGCCGTTCTCAGTCTCGATCTCGAGCTCGAATCGTTTGCGAAAATTTTTATTCGAGCTTTTAACGAGCTGATCCCGATACGAGCTTAAACGAGTCGATCCCGATCAAAGCTCGCCGAACAAACGAGCCGAGCTCGAGCCGGCTCGAAAAAAATTCGAGCCTGAAAATCGGGTCGAGCTCGAGCTCGAGCTCGAGTTAGACTCGAGCCATCTCGAGCTCGAGTTAGACTCGAGCCTTCTCGAGCTCGAGTTAGACTCGAGCCTTCTCGAGCTCGAGCTTTTACGAGCCGAGCCGGAGCCTGTTCGGTTCGCGTAACAGCCCTATCCAATACATACAACCAGGGTGGAAAAATCATCTAAATCTCTCGAGGAATAATAACCAACCTGTCCACCTTATTCCACCACAACCACAAGTTCATCAACAACCCAAACAACGAACAAAGCCAACAAATGGAGAAGCTAATTTTGGATCAAATCCACTAAGAGGGAAGACCTATGAAGCAGCAATGAACAAATTAGAGACACAAATAAGTCAACTTGCTAATGTCCTCCAAAGTCACAAGCCGAGCACATTCCCTAGCCAAGGGGAGCATGCAAACGCCACTGAGGAGTGGTAAGGTGATAGCTCAAGAGGTATGATCTCCTTCATCTTTTTCTCATGACTCTAATGTTAAAAAAATTGAAGTTGCGAATGATAAACATACAAATGATTTGGGACATGAACAAAAATAAAAACCTTCCCAAAACCATATGTATGTCCTGTGCCTTTCCCGGGTAGAATAATAAGGCAAAAGATGGAGAAACAATTTTCTGAAATTTATGACATGTTTTTCAAAGTAGATATCAATTTACCATTATTGAATATCATTAAAAATATCTCATCTTATTTCAAGTTTTTCTAGAATTTAAATACCCGGAAGGCAAGGTATGGAAGAGGTGAACAAGTGATAATATCCGAAAATGTGAGCGTCATGATCCAATCCCACCTTCCACCGAAACTCGAGAATCCGGGTAGTTTTAATATTAAAATCACTTTGGGGGATTCTAAGTTGATGAAGGCGATTTTGAATCTTGGCGCTATCATTAATTTGATGTTATTTTGTTTATGAGCAATTAGGATTTTATGAGCTTAAACCCATCACAATGACCCTTCAGTTAGCTGACCGCTCGATCAAACATCATTTGGGTATTGTGAAGGATATTCTAGTTCAAGTGACAAGCTCATCGTCCCGGTTGATTTTGTTATTCTTGAGATGGAAAAGGATGTCAGTAATAGTCGTGAAACAGCCATTCTTCTTGGGCGTCCTTTCATGGCTACTACCGAC
Organism: Adenophora triphylla var. japonica; assembly: GCA_022495995.1. Taxonomy (NCBI): domain Eukaryota; kingdom Viridiplantae; phylum Streptophyta; class Magnoliopsida; order Asterales; family Campanulaceae; genus Adenophora; species Adenophora triphylla. The sequence continues at coordinate 168,319 of JAFEMH010003916.1, read as the reverse complement.
ATTAACATTGGTGTCAAACATGATCAACAATGAATGTGCTTGATGAAAAAATGGAAATTTATGTTATTAATGTCATGAAAGAACTACAAATCTTTGATGATTCATGTTGCTTTGTTAATGAAATTGATGAATGTGTTTATGAGAGATTTTGGCACATGATCAGATTGTGATGAATTTGAGTTCCTGTTGGATGGCGCTGAGAATTCTAGGGATAAAGCGGACGTGTAGGATATGGCTAGAGTTAATAAAGTCGACATTCTTTTAGTAACGGAACGTATCACTCCTTAGGCCACTTCGACAAGAAGTTGGTGCCATCTATTACTTCACCCTTAACCATAAAGTCTAAATCCAATGAGTCATTCTCACAAGTAAAGGAATGTTTTTCAATTAATATATTTGATTCTATATCTGTTGATATTGTTAATCAAGATCACACCTCTGAAAATTGTGTCAATGAGTTTGCTCCTAAAGTTGATAAAATTGATAAACCAAGTAAATTTTGGGAGAAAGAGCCCAAAAAAGAAGAAAAGGCAGACGCAGAAAAATCCCAAAGTCCCTAGGGTATTACCAGAATTGATCAAAAATGGGACTTATTATGCCAGGAAAGCAGGGGGTGTTTGTGCAAGAGAAAGTATGAAGTGTGCAAATAGAAGAAAAGCAAAGGTCAAAGATAAAGTGGCCAATCCAACCCCTAAGTAAAATTGGGGCCATAGTCGGCTAATAACTCTAAACAAATGCATTTGTTGGAGGCAACCCAACTAGGTAACATTTAATTTCTTTCTTTTATTTTTGTTGTGTCGTGTCAACCTTTAACCCAAGGCATGCTCCTAGTTTTTTTTTCTCCGAGGACATAGCATGTTTTGTGTTTGGGGGTAGGCAATGTTAGTTTTGTGTCACTCTTTGTAGTCTCTCTGAGTTTGTGAATTTATAGGGGAGTGTAAATAGTGTCACCCTCCAAAAAATAAAAAAATTTAAAAAAAAATTGTTCTTATTATATTTTGGGATGATGGCTAAAGTCTATGATGATTTGAGGAATTCGGTTTTATTAACCTTTAACTTTCTAGTCACTTAAAAATTTCTGCTATAACCCTTTTTGAGCTTTAATAAGAATGAAAATCTCTCACAAAGTGAGAATTATAAAAAGATCGTTATTCGCCTTCATTTGATACCCACATTACCTTACCCTTACAACTTTTGCTCTATTTTCTCACTTTTTCAATAAAGTAAAATTAGGAAATGAATGGAAAATTGTCAATTGTGTTTTGGAAATAATGGGAATGGGTGGAAATAGGTCAACTTTGGAGACAAAAAAGGTTATGGATTGCAATGTAAAAGAAGGACAAGGAAAAATTTATTGTTGAGCTTATATATGTATAGTGCTTAGTGTTATTCGTGATTCTTATCTATGCAAGTCATCAAAAGAAAAGAAAAGAAATCTGAAAAGTCTTGTCGTCTAATGTTATAGAAATTGTGATATGAAGTGACCAAGGAATGAAAGGAATGTGTTCAACTCTTGGTATGAAAGTATGCATAAATTTAATTTTGGGGGTTGAAACATGGGGTGAAGTGGGTAAGCATGGTGAGAGAAGAGATATACTCAAAAGAGAGGATTCATTTTGCAAAGAAGGCTTCCCTAGTTTCACTTGCTTGGCTTCGTTTGTCATTATCTTCATTTGCAGCCTTACACCTCATTTGCAGCCTTACACCTAGCCTGTGTTATACATTACAAGCCAACAAAAAAGCCATATTTTGATCTATAAAAAGTAGTCGGGTTGACAGTCGTGGGCAACATGCATATGAGTGTCCCTGTTCTGAATTCACCATCTTATTATTACTGGTTTAGGGCATGACTTAGTGATCCTATAAACAATCTTATTTTGGTGGCAATTATCTCTCATTACTATCTGTCAGGCTGTGGTGAAAAATTGTATGTTAGATGCATGAATGTGATTGTAATCCCATGTTTGTATTGGCACTTGTTGACTATGTATGTAGTGTAAAGATCAGAGACTTGTAAGGCTGACAACCTTTTATATAATTAGAACATCCCAAAAATATTTGCTTTAGTCGTAATGTTTTTGTCTTCGTAGTATAAGGATAGTTGAGTTATATTTGGTTTTACTCGAGGACGGTAAAAGATAAGTTTGGGGTATTTGATGGATGTGTTTCTACACATCTAAATCTTATATTTTCGGACTCATTTGGTGCTCATTCCTTGAGCTGTGTTAGTATTTTAATATGTTTTGGAGTCTTTTATGATAACAGGGTAAAAAGAGAAAAGATGCGTGAATTGTGAGCTTAAAGAGTAAAGAAGAAAGAAAAGCTTAAGCGGATGAAATATGGAAAGAAGCAAGGACCTGAAAGGCATTGTGAAGAGTTACCCAAAAATTGAGCAGGGACTTGCAAGGAATGAGGAATTCCAGAGAAATCGAAGGAGTAAAAAGGCAGAGCTAAGAAAGGAATTGATGCACCCATCCACCCATCCATTGGGGGAGTCCGCACCCTAATTACAAAAACTAACAAAGTTACTACCCAAGAGGGGGCGACCCCACCCTTCCATGAAGGGCGGCCACACCCTAGGTTTTTTCAGCAATTCTAAGTTACCGTTTTCGACAAGGATTGTGCAATCTATTCCTAATTTTGGTCTTTTATGATTTTGTATAAATAGAATAACTCCGGCAACCTTTAGTATATATCTTTACTCTTTATTTCAAGTTTGTAATCAACGATTCCGGATTCGAAGTTTTATTTACAGGTTTCAATTCAAATTTATACATTCAATTGAAGATTTGTCGATGTTTATAATGACTATGAGCGGCTAATCTCCTTTATCTGCGGAGTGGAGGTAATATGTATCGATCGTTTATTCATTAATTAATTTTACAATCAATCAAACGTTGGGTTCTTTAAAAGTGGTTTAATCAAGCTTTTCTAGTTACAATCACATGTGTAGATGTGATTGGCTATTTAATATAAACTATGTGCGGTGATTGTCAAGCGATTGTTTGATCCATACAAAGTCGGACTTTTAAGGAATATAATTTTGATTTGTCAAGTGATTGCAAAACAGATTGTAGGTTTATAATTCCTAGGGTTTTAATGAGTTCTTGAGTATTGTGTGGACTTTGCAGAAGATATAATATTTTGAGAACACTAAATTGTGGACGTGTGAAACAGTTTTACTTAAGTGAATGAACCTTCAACAATGATTGATTGTACTATTAATAGGCATATCGGTGAGATACATATGAATCCATTATGTAGGTCTTTCTCCTATTGAATTCGGTAATCCTTTAAATTGCTTTGTTCATTTCCTTGTTTTAGTAGTTAATTATTTCAATTGTTTAAGTAGGTAGTTAAAATCAAAACCAAAACCAGTCTGTCATTTAATTTTTACTTCTGAGAACTGAACTGTTAATTGCACAAGTCCTTATGGGATCAACCCTCGCTTTCGTGCGTTACTACCACGGTAACTAGTGCGCTTGCTAGGATATTCGTATTACTTGGTGGGTTTTCATCTTATCAAGCATAAAACAAGTGAATATAGCACTTACTAGAGCCCTTACAGCTATCAGAACAGCAAGAATCAAATGTACCTGTAACCAACTATCTCAGATTCGTCAGGTGAAATCCACTCGTATCCTTGACCATTTTTTGCCTGGCTAAGAATTAGCTCTGGATTTGAAATAATATTAACTTCACGAGCAACATGGCAAGCTGTCAACGCTTGGTCACCAGTAATCATGACCTAAGAAAAGGAAAAAGAAATTCCATAAGGAAGACCTTAAAGACTACAGCATCATATATTATGGCCAATATTGCCATATTTTCCTCTATCAGTCATAGTCATAGAGCTAGAATACGTTTTCGTTTTCTTTTATCTATTTTTCTGTAACAAAAAAGAAAAAGATTTAAAAAACAATCGATAACAATAGAAGAGAGTGCAAAGAAAGATGAGTATAGCATTGAATGAAATACAAAGAAGACGAAAACTAAGAACAATTTAACTAGAAATGCAGAAATCAATCTCACTGACTCTTCAAGTATAAATATTTCTCAAAAAAAATCATATTTAAAATATGACATTTTTGTTGCACATAGTAGAAAATAAATTTATAACTTTATTACAAATTATAAGAAATACCAGGGTGTAAAGTACAAAAGTACTAAGTTGACATTCAAACGTGTACACGGCGGGAGTATCACATGCCAGTGAGGAGAAAATTTCTAACGAAACCTATGAGCTAACAGTACATCATTTCTCTACTTATTAAGAACCATGGACAAACAAAAACCTAATTTCAAAAGGACAAGAGCCTTCCAAATACAAGACACGAAAGAAGAAATGGAGCTGGGTTGTGTAACAGAGTCAAATGTGATAAGAGATCATGAAAGTCATAATTCACAATGACAAACTTCTTCTTTCGCATATTATTACTTGAATACCCCATACTCAAGAAAACATTACTCACAGATTTCAATTACAGTAAGAGAGCGCATTAAGAGGAAAAATAGTAACAGTTTCTCGGGCTTGGTTTCCTCGGTTTCAGGACTGATCCCCAATTTTCATAGTTGTGCTGCACAGCCAACTGGCAGCCCGCCATCGACAATAGAAGTTATAAGTCTGAAGAAACTGAATTAGTAATAAGCCAAATGGTTAACATCCTCAAGCTAAATGTTGGGAGCAAGGATAAGCATATTGGCTTTTAGCCCAACTTCTAAGTCCAATCTATGTTGCAAGATCATGTGATGGCTCAACATAACATTAGCTACCTGTGGGGTCACACAGTAACCAGCATATCCTTACTAGTAGACTAGGGTGAAAAAACGAGCTGCGGGTATCTACAGTTTTTCTGAACCAGTGTGGCGTTTATGTTCTTTCAAAAGGGAACCATATTATATCAAGTAAATACAATATAAACTCATTTCAGTTGGTGATGGTTACTATTTGAAAAAGGATTGTGTTGTGACTCCTTAACAATATATATGAACAATTCATTCATAGACATCAACTTATGAACCAAGGTGGATAATTCTAACTTGTACGTCCAAAAGTGCTCAAGTGATACTCCAACATCACACCAAAGAACAACTAGGCAGACTTACATTGGGTCTTCTTTTAAAATTTTAGAGAAGTACTGAACCAAGTAAAATAGACATGGAAGTAACCTTTAGAGCTGCTCCTACTCAAACCAAGAGAAGAGTCCACTCTAACTCAGGGACTCTAAAGAGAACAAAGCCAATGACACGATTTAATTGAACTTCTCTTTCATCTAATCTTAACACCAGGTCAAAACAAACTTCTAGAATAAATAAAGTCTGAGCAACCTATCACAGCTTCAAATTTAATTGATAAACAAATTAATATCCAATGAGTATCACTCACCAAGTCATGTGATGATGCTTTTAATTCAGACAACACCTTGGCTGAATCTCCTCTGATCGGGCAGTTAAACACCTGAAGATTATAAGAAGAGTATTAAATGCTAAGCAATATTTGACAAAAGCAATAACATCTGAATGCAACTATAAACAGAACTGAACAAAACGAAAGTAACTTCATACCGCAAACCCAGCAAATGTAAGCTCACTCTCCACTAAATCTCGGTCCAGGCTTCTGACTTCACTGACCTAAAGGCATTTGAAAAATCAAACACAAAAAGGTAAAACATGCATACAAGCATAAGCAGAAAGATGGATGCAAGAACTTGACATTGCATTAGATATACACATTCGATCAAGATCATAGACGCAATTGCAGAGACAGGATTTTATCAAAAGGGTGAAAAGGTAGGCTAGATGATATTTGTGTCAATGTAATAATCTAAAGGGTGCAAAAAATCAAAAAGTTAATTGGGATCAAAACATATAAGTTTATAACTGAACAGCAATACATTTTCTCTTTAGAAGAAAGACCTGTGACCTGTGATCCCTTATTCTATTCAAACTACAAAACAGAGTCCTGATTCCTTTTTACGAAAGTAAATAAGCCAAATGTTTGTAAGGCCCTTTTCTGGCTTTGAGAAAAAGGAAAAGGAATGTGCCAACTTGCTGAGATCACTTAAGATAGATTTAAGGGTATTATTCAAATTTCAGAGTAACCAGGACGTCCAGTGTGCTGATTAGAATCTGCATAAAGCTGAAGCAGAAAACCTTTTGGGCAAAAAGGGAGTACAGCAGAAAATGATTTTTATTTTTTGAAGGGGAAACTGAATTCCAGACCTTACACATGGCTTTGAAAGTCAGAACTCCTATGGTCTTTCCATCAGATAAATGTGGACAAAGTAGCAACAATTAGTTGTTTTGAGCTTTAGTAACTGTAACTTCAGGTAACAGGTTATAACCATCAAGGACATAAATGGTGACGTAATACAGATTTCATGCATTACTGGATTATAGGGTGCCTAACTACAGTACACACAATATCACCCACACTCTCCAGGTCATAGTGGAGTTGGGCCATCAATAGCCTTCTTCAGTCGGGGATACGTGTCAAACAAGCTCCATAGAGTTGTATTATTAATAATTTCAAGTTTCAAGGCCTGGTGTATTGGGACTAGGGACTTGTTGTCCAAATGCGATTTTGTTTTATAGAAAAACAAATAATGTTTCAACTAGAGAAACTCGCAGACATAAAATGGCAATTGTAGAAAGACTACTATATTCCAACTTGAATGAATGATGCCTTAATAAGCTTCTTGGGCATATCTGAGATCCTGATAGATTGTTTTCTTCTGGAATTTAAAATGTAATAACCATGCTTAAGTAATTGTGTATATTTGAGATATAGATGGATTATCTGATGAAGTGCCCAGAATGCAGCCTACCACACTTTTGTATTAGGAAAAATTGCAAATAAAATCACTGTACCATTCACTTTTTGCGTGTTTCACCACTTAACTAATTTTTTTGCATGCAACACATTGAACTATTTTATTTTTGCAACCAAGGTCACTATCACTAACGAGGTTAATATTTTCCCGTTAAGTGGTCATGTGCAGAGCACGTGATCAAATCATAAGGGGTATTTTCGGTAGTTCACTCTCCAAAACTTTTTGTGTGATTAACTTGTTATAAATAGGTCCTTGGCATATTAATCTTTTCACATGTCACCAATCATCTTTTATTTTTACTTTAGCTATTAATATTACTTTTGTTTTCAATTATGCGATCTTTCACCACCACCATCCAAGTTAACACCATCACCATCACCACTGCTGCCTCCACCACCGCCAAGTCATCGCCAACACCACTACAAAATCCTAGGGAAAAAAACTCAAAACATTTCACAAAGCCCCAAATCGAACCCTAGCATTCGTTCAACAACCAATTTCAATTTGTTCAACAACAAAATCCAATTGAAAATTTGATGTGGTTGGATAAAAGAGAATGGTGGAGATGGAAACGAGAATCCCGTGTGAACTGAAGATCCAAAATTAGAACGGGTACCCATTTCAGATCTGGAGTCTTATCGGGTTTTCCACCTTCTTCATCAGTGGAGCGACTAGTTGTGGTGCTGTAATGGTCTCCCCATTCGCTGCAATGTATTTCTTCTCTATCAGTTTCTTCTGATTCCATATCTGTTTCAAATTCATTCTGATGGTCCCTTTGGTTGTTGTTGCGATGTTGAAAATACTCGGAATCTGGGGGGATGGTGGGTAGAAATTTTCCCAGTTCCAGACGAAGGAGGCTTGAGATGGGGTTTTGACATAGTTAGCTTTTGCGTCGTAGGTGAAATTCGGGTTGTAGGTGAAATTCGGATGAGGAACAACAATGGCGGCTGGTTGCTTGGTTGGTGGATGATTAGATTTAGGTTTTGCTTTTTAATTTAAATCCTTAGAATTAATATTATTTATAAAGAGATCCTTTTAATTTATTTTAGTTCCCCTTTTACTTTGCAATTTAATTGGACCTTTCATATTTGTTTTAGTTTAATGTATTTTGATTTTCCTATTTTAACCTTAAAAATTATGTCACATGCTCTGCACATGACCATTTAACGGAAAAAAAACTAACCCCGTTAGTGATAGTGATCATTGATGCAAAAATAAAATAGTTCAATGAGTTGTATGCAAAAATAATTAGTTTGGTGGTGAAACACGCAAAATGTGAATAGTAAAGTGATTTTATTTGCAATTTTTCCTTTTTAATAATGATAAGACTTTATTTCGCAGGTCAGTGGTCAAGTTAACCTACATGAGTGTGTGCTAGTGCCTACAAAATGCAGGAGAAAAAATTATCTCACACAATATCAAGTACCAACCATCCACAGAACAATACATGGCACAATTACGATTAGAAACAAACTAAAATAATAACATGAAAGTTGTCCCACATGTTTAAAAATCCAAAAGATGGATCTCCAGAAATAAAAATAAAAGTACGGATATCAAGCGCACAAAATATTGTGAATTAAGAGTCCTTACGGTCATGTCTGGGAGAGGCTTAAATGCCAGAGCTAGCACACGAGATCCTTGACGAGTATATTTCTTGTAGGTTGTAACATATGTTGGTGGCACGTCAATTAGTCTTCCTTGAATGGTTTCTGGTGCCCCCTGCAATTACAGTGTATCAAGAAAGGCTCATACTTAGGCTCAGAAGTCGTATGACGATAAAGTATAAACCATCTGTAACAAACTCATGTTTTTTTAAATAGGGGGAAAACAGAGTACATTAATTAATAATACAATCTGAAAGTATCATCATCTTTTGAATTTCAAACTCGCAATATTGATCAAATAACTAACCATCTTATAAAAAAAGAAACATATAGGGACAAAATAAATAGAAATAAACTGAAGATGATACACACTGCAACCGTTGAATAAATATGAGAATTTCAGATTATGCACATTATGAACTTTGTGAAAATAAAAACTCAGTCCATCGTATTTTCAGTTTGTCATCAAAATAAAGGTGACATTTTTTCAACTGTACAACATATTTATGTATATATATAAATGTATGTATGCATATATATGTATACATACATATGTATATATATATTGATCAAATAACTAACCATCTTATAAAAAAAGAAACATATAGGGACAAAATAAATAGAAATAAACTGAAGATGATACACACTGCAACCGTAGAATAAATATGAGAATTTCAGATTATGCACATTATGAACTTCGTGAAAATAAAAACTCCGTCCATCGTATTTTCAGTTTGTCATCAAAATAAAGGTGACATTTTTTCAACTGTACAACATATTTATGTATATATATAAATGTATGTATGCATATATATGTATATATACATATATGCATGTATATGTATGTATGTATATATTATGAATACCCTTGGTGTCCACATCATAGCAATTCAAGTGCACACTAACCATGATCGTTGCTGAAGGTGAATTAAGTAAAATGAGAAAAATGGAAGCTCATTTCTGGGACATGGAAAATTTAAGAAATCACACCCAGTTGGGAACAGTGAGTATTATGTAACAAAGCAACAACAGATCATCTCCCCAAACATCCACATTTGATCAAAATAAGTTTATTACCGATCAACATAGGTAAATGTAAAAACTCCGTCCATCGTATTTTCAGTTTGTCATCAAAATAAAGGTGACATTTTTTCAACTGTACAACATATTTATGTATATATATAAATGTATGTATGCATATATATGTATATATACATATATGCATGTATATGTATGTATGTATATATTATGAATACCCTTGGTGTCCACATCATAGCAATTCAAGTGCACACTAACCATGATCGTTGCTGAAGGTGAATTAAGTAAAATTAGAAAAATGGAAGCTCATTTCTGGGACATGGAAATTTTAAGAAATCACACCCAGTTGGGAACAGAGTGAGTATTATGTAACAAAGCAACAACAGATCATCTCCCCAAACATCCACATTTGATCAAAATAAGTTTATTACCGATCAACATGGGTAAATGTAATTCCACCTTTCTCATTATCCATGTTGTTATTTTGTGGCAAAGAAAACGACTACATACCTTCACAAATGCAAGAAACTGCTCTTCTGTACGAACTATAACTGCCATTCTTTTTAAATGTGAAGCAAAGAAGTATCTTTGAACAATTTGAACTGCACTTCCACCTCCCCTACAGTTGCAGAAAGAAAGAGAAAAAGAATGTTAATATACAACAATTGCCTTGAATATTTTGCAAAATAAAGGTCAATGTATTTTGCAACAAAACACAAACTTTTGTAATGAGTAGAAAGTAGATGCACATCTCTCTGTGACACAGTAAATTGTCTACATCTCTTTATCCAATTAGCAACAGTTAGAGCCTTTCAAATTAGGGAACTATGCAAATTGCTTCACAAGCAGATGAATGAAGGGAAAAAGTCTTGCACGATATGTAGCAAAGCAGGTTGGCCTCTGTCAGGGGCTGCTATTGACAATCATTATTCGTTTATAATACATATTGGATTCTGGACTTATTCGACGGAAGAAGCGGTTGAGCATGAACAGGATGATTTTGGAAAGGGGTATATTAATAGCAATTGGCTAATGTAATGAAAATGAGCAGCACACAGGACCTGTTTCTCACACATGAATCTACTTGCACCCTACACGCTAACCGTTTGAAGTCAGTGACATTGAAGTCCATCCAAGAGAAACATTAACCACTAAACCCAATCCCATTTACAACGTTAGGAGTTCATCATAGACTGAAACCACGCACTCCTTAAACACAAATATGTGAACAAGAATCTAAATAAGAGAGCTTATCATAATTGGAACCAGCGCCAGAATTTCATTGGTCATTGCAACTTCTGTGTTATACAGCTTTGAAGACCTTCCCCATGGTTGCAAAAGAGCTTACAAGTTGGATAGAGCATCAGTCCCATATGTTCGGCTTTAGCATTTTTGGCTTTGGCTTTTATTTTTTGATATCCCTTTGTTTTGATTTTTCATTTTACTGTTCTTACTATGTATTTCCTTTTCTAGTGAATGAGGTAGTCATATCCCCCACCAAGTTTGTAATTTCTTTTATTATTAAAAATCTAGGAAGGTACCGTCCTCTTTTCGCAAAAAAAAACATTGGAAATTCTGTAAACAATCACTCCAACACCCTGCCTCTTTTCCGCCGAGCTCCAGGTTCTTTTAGAACCCACGGATACTTGCATAATATTTCCTACAGCTATTTGTCCCATGACTTGAGAGTTTTTTTTTTACGAAAGTGTTTCTGCTTGAATACCTAGGAACCATATTTGCAGAATATTCTTCCTTCGGAAAATTCTTCCTTCGGAAAATTCTTCCTTGGCCATGGCAGCCAATGAGCATGTAGTATTTATCAATGTCGGTTTGTGAAGGTGGATTATATTGACAACAGTTGTCATGAGTTTTTCTATTGGCGGCACTTGTGACACCTGGTGGATGGAAGGAGCTATGAAGTAGGTGGATAAAGCCTATTAATACTTCAAAACAGGCATTAAATAAAGTTGTAATTATGACAGGATGGATACTCACAAGTCAGGGGAGGTTTAAGCTTGGTTCAAGATAGTTCAATAGGTAATATAAAAAAAAACACAGATGCACTCCATAAAAAATGTGACTTTTCAAGCGTAATTAATGAATAATCTTTGCTGATTTGAAGAAGGAAAGTCAACTGCACCATTCAGGTAAGAAAGTGAGACTATTCACAGTTTGGTGGTAAATTGTCTGTTGCATGCTTCTCCATTTCTAAGCAAGAAAAGAAAGATTTTCTCTCCTCGAACTTTCTTCTAAAATAAATTGATAAAAATTACTTACTCAAACTGAAAGATAACAGAATACACATATAAAAAGGAGTTAGCAGGTCATCAGGAAATTGCAGTTAACTAGCAAATCTTACAAGGAACAGTGATAACTATACCAACACATACATTGATTATAGATGTTAGCAGTTACTGAAAAATCTTACTTTTTTGGCATAGCTTTCTCATCAGATTTGTAAGTCCACTCGATGCCCTTAATGGCAGCCTTCTCAAGGGGATCACCGACCTACAAGCAAAGTGAAATAATAAATTAATTGTAACATAAATAGTCCTACAAGAAAGCCACAAGGAAATAAGTATATTTTCCAGCCCTTTTCTGAATTCTTCTGTCTACTAAAAACTGTGTTATTCTATGGGGATGAAGGGAGTAGAAAATTAATGGCTCGATGAGGAAATTCTGGTTAGTGTTAACAGTATAAACAGTGAGAAGATCACATTGGCAATCTATATTTCGCTATTTGCAAAGTACATGTCAAATCCAGTACTGAAAGAAGTCTGAGATATCATCTCCTCAATTCTCAATAAACACAAGTCAAAAGTTCTTAATACATAATTGGAGCTTCGATTAATGAAGTATGAAGGATAATATCTGCAAATGATCTGCATCATGAGATCGAAACTGCACAGGAAGTATAATCATGTAACAACGTGTCGCGTGATTTTCATAAAACCTAATTCCTGAAATGTAACTGTAAGCTCTGCTTCCAGCAGAACTGCCCCTAGAGGACCGACACTGACACCAACTTAAAGCTACATAAAGGTCAAGCTCTAAATTCTTAATGTTAATAACCATACTCCTTTTGGGATAAGATTAAGCATACAAATAAAATCTGGCCCATTGTTGACTAATCTTCCATATAATGACAAGTATGCACCTATATTACCACGTCATGAAACACCAGCACCAATATCTGGGTTCCTTCTGGCTTATCTCATATCTATAATAACAGTGTTAACATTAGCAAAAAACAGCCCCTGCACATGTTTCCTGAGAAGTACCTTCAATGGTTTCTATACCAATGTGTAAATAATACTAGCATATATTAAGAAAGTAATTTGAACTTCTGATACAGCCAATTAAGCTGTGGAATCATTAATTTGGTAAAACTAATACAGGAAGGAAAATACCAAAATTTTGTAATACTTCTCGACAATTTGATATTATGTTTTAAGTAAATAATTATAAATCCCTTGTCACAAGTTATTTAGGCAACACCTCTTTCCTGTCAGTAAGGCTAGGTATTTCCGAAATGCGGTAAATGGGAGGACAAAAGGCATCTTTAGAGAATACAAACTGGAGATGCCTAAAGGAGCAGAAATTAGTAGGGTATCAAGACATACACAAAGGCCAACGAACATAAATCACCATCTAAGCAAAAGAGAAGCTACCCCCAAAATTCAGAACATGCAGAAAAAAGCTTGTTTATGGTTAAAATTTTACAGACCACTATGTTTGCTCTACGATTGATTCCCTCTTCTGAATCAATGTTTCTTTATGCAATGGCAATAAATTCTGAAGAGTATATTGTATCTATATAAGAGAGCCTTCCTTTTTTCACATATAAAGTTGTTGACCAAGCTTTTCTTCCTTCAATTATCTGGGGCTTCATTCCAAATACTAAAAGCATTCAGCATCATTAGTGGATGCCTCAGAATTTTTGCAACAAATGAAAGTTTGACGTTAGCTTCTAAATGACGTGGTCTGGACAGCAAGAACACTTTATGACGGTCATCTAATTTGTAACCCTCAGATTTGCATGGTTTCATCAGTTATAAACAGTTTTATTACCATTGCATGGCAGCAGATTTATGGAACATGGTTTTCTTATAAGTTACGAAAAGGAAAATCTGACTGCAATTGATCATCTAAGCCCTTATTTTCAAAATCCCAAACTGTATCATAAAACCGAGAAGATCAAATGTACATAAGAAAAATATATCTGCAAGTTTCTTCACCCAAGTGCAGAGTACATTTCAGAACAGAGACCCCTCAACCTACATTTATTGGTCATAAGCAATTTTTAGCCCAAAGTGGGGGGAATCAAGACCACGTTTGTTCTTGTGTGACCAACAAACTTACCAGCTTGTTGTCCACAAAAACAAGAGCATGGCAGGTAGCAAGAATCTCTTGAGTACGGGACGGCACTTTACTCGTCTCTGTTTCTAAATCTGCACCTTCGGTCAACCCACCTACTCCAGAGAACTCCTGCAGATTGGAAGTGCAAATACAATTAAATGAAGACCTACTTGACTACTGGAGCAAATACAGTCAATATTAGAGTTGCAGTTGGTATACCATGTCATCAGATGTCAGTGTCCCAGTCTTGTCAAAACAACATATGTCAACCTGCAAACCATTTGCGAAACAAAACCAATCTAGTCATTCCTCTAAACTTTTAAGATACTTGGTCATAACTTCATGGAAGTTATCTTAACTGCAACTACTTACATAGTATATCTACTCGGTGAGAGTTTGCTGGTTTGACAATTTGAGAAACATGGGGATAAGGTTTTGATATACATTCTCAGCCCAAAATCAAGGCCTCTAATTCGCAGAGTTTACAAAGCTACACGCATACAAACTCGTGCGATGTGACAAAAATAAAGTGAAAAAGCAGACAACTAACTCAATTTAAAGAAAGAAAAACCATTCATTCGGTCCAAAAGAAGGCTACTGATCTGAGTCTTCTGACCTCTACCATGTTATAAACATACGCATTAACATGCAAGCCAAAGAAAAAAGGCGCATATAGAGGCCAGGATAAAAAATAAATAAATAAAACACTCATGGCATTATGAGGAGTAATACTAAAAAATACATCATATGAGCCTAACATGATGACAAATTAATGATGATAACTCCAGCACTTCTCACCTTCCCAGCAAATGGAATTCTGAAAGGTTCAGTACAAAATATCCCACGTCGAGCCAGTGCAATCAAAGATGTATTTACAGCTATTGACAACTCCATTGGCAGTTCAGGGGGAATCACTGAAGTTATAATCAATGAACAACTTAGGAGAAGCTTGTATCTACTCCTTGTTGGATCCTCAAGCCCCTACGTTAAAAGAATTTAAAATATCAGAGGAGCAAAAAATTCTAAGGACCCTACAGGAGAAAGAACTGCATGTTTATTTGAGGCTGACATCAGAATCAGGTCATAACCATGGGTAAAGGAATCTGTGATTTACCTTTTTAAGGACATAACCGGCGGCTATCAAGGCAAAAATAACTAAAAACAAAATAAAGAGTCCACTCTCCCAGCTGTTAGCAGTAACCTTCATGTAAAACAAATAATCAACGCCAAGATAACACAAACTAGTTGAAGCATATGCTGACAAGCAGAAAGCTTTACCCTCTCCGTAGAAAATAATATAGTACGCATCAGTTTCCCTTGTGTCGTCTCAAAACCAGTTCGTAGAACAACGGCCAAGCAACCACCATCAGGGGTTTTCAAATGGAAAGTCTGGGATCAGCATAACATAAAGGAGTGATGTGAATGGATAATGCTTAGCATCTATGCAAATGAAAATAATTATAATAATAATAATAATAATAATAATAATAATAATAATAATAAAATAGTGTGTGCATATATATATGTTGAACAACCTTGTCTGGAGTATGCTGCAATATCTTTGTCCCACCAAAAAGAACATGGTTTTTATCTCGCCTCGTAGATAGTTTCTCCTCAGTTCCTCTACCGATGATTGAAACCTGTGAGGTAAATGTGTTCAAGGAGAAAGTATATGATCCTACCAACAATAAGACTCAGATCCATGAGGACAGATATTCACTTCTATCTTATCTTATGGCTACCATTCATCTAAAGATGTTAGCATACACCCGTATGGATAACTTGTCAACATACAAGTAGTTGTATAAAGAAGAAAATGGTAATAGGATCCAAAGAAATTAAATCGCAAGTAAATAAAAACATCATAAACTTTTTTTTTAAATAATTTATTAAAAAGTAGTTATCCTCATGAAATTCTAGAAACTGGTATTGATGCATCATTATGAATACTATCAATAACAATTTTTAGAATTTCACGGGGATAGTTAATTTTTCATAAATTATTGGTCGCCGCTCAATCAAGTTTGACCAAAAAAAGTCAAACTCGCCCTTATGTTGGATGGAGGTAGTATTAGATTAATCCCACAAGGTGGCAAGAAACCTCACACACGATTTTCTGCGTCTTTTTCCGTAATTGGAAGGTAATGTTTTGCTCTTTTATCCTAATTGAGTTTTCCAATGATGCTAGAATGAATAAAACTTGCTACGTAGATATAGCTGTTCTACTTTTCATATAGCAACTCCTCCAAAAACCAAAACAAATGGAGTAAAGAATGAATGGACACTCGTTCTGGGCACATTAAGGCATGGTAGTTGGCAAAGGAGGAAGAAAATTATTATAAAATGGACATTCGTTTTGGGACAGAGGAAGTGTAACAGTTTCAGGTTTCCTTCCGTCTCACTCTATAAGCATTCACGTGTTGGAAGATGCTACCACATGGACTTACCTCTTATGACATACTACTTTATTAAGAAATAAAAGGATTCAACTCTAACATCAAGACTATGGCACTATGTTCTATTGCATCAAAGTATGAATCCTGGATTAAAGTTCACAACTATGAGGACTCAACTTCTTGTTCAGATACTTTTGGCTTGAGTAGTAATTGATAAAAGCAACTCAGGAACACTGTCATCTATCATAGGCCTAAAGAGTTATGCATTGATATATGTTGAGTAAACAGAAGAGCACCTTCCATTGGGGGGTGGACTCGCCAGTCAGAATTGCCTCATTCACAATAGCAGTCCCAGCTAATATAAGCATGTCTGCCGGGACAGACTTCTCCTCTCCATCCAGACCAGCTGAGCGTCCAACAGACACAACATCCCCAGGCAAAAGATCCGTACCAGAGATTTTTGTCCACCTGTGGTACCCCAAATAAATGTTCATGTATAAATTTGGAAGCATGCAAATAAGCATAATGAAAGAAAATAAATGAGGAGCGGCGAGTACCACATCCATTATTTATATAACTTACTTCCCACAACGATACACCATTATGGTCTGGGTATCCACTCGTACACGTCTAAGCTCTGATAAAGTCTTCAACCGACTCTTTGCCATTGTTGACTCAAACATGAACAGCATGAATAATGTGAACAGACTGTAATACCAGTAATCATCTAAACACCATAGCCCCACACAAAAGACCTACATCGTGTAAAGGTAATAAAAGAATGAACAATGAAGAATGGAAGAAGCGCATATAAACATAAACACTACCAAAATTTCAATAAGCAAAGGTGAACGTGCAACACAGATATATACAAAACCAGTATAAATCACAACAAACCTGAAATACAAAGAAGGGCTCCATACAGTGCTCTTTCATCAATTTGCTGAATGTCGGCTGTGGATATTCAAATCTACATGGGCATAATATCCACATGAGGTAAAGGGGTAACTAGTATTAAAAACATACATTAGAAAATAACAATTTCTGAACATGCGTGATTACCTATAACGTGAAAAGTAACTAGTGTTAAAGGAAAATAAGGTTGTGACCATCGGCCAATAAAGCATATAAAATCTGAACAATATAAGCAGTAGTAACCAAACTAAACAATGGCGCAGACCTTGACTAATGGAGGAAGCAATCTTTATCAGCATCAGGGAGTTTCATAAGAGATATAAAGATATAAACAGGACAAAGCAACGAAAAATAGGTTAAGGAAACTCACACATTGCGTCCCCACTTTTCAGCAGCAGCAACAACTTTAGCATCAGTGCCATGTCCAGTACTTTTGAGGTAGTAACCAAATGATTCCTTGGATGGGTAAGGGAGCTTACAGAAGGTTTCCTTCTCTTTCGAATAGATGAAGCATTGTTTTCTGAAATCAAAATATATCTCACCCAAAGGTGCTGAGCCCGAAGATCCTGCCAACTGAGCTAGCAAAAATGTTTGACGGCATCAGCATATGGGAGATATGAACACAATCACCCAAGAATGCAGTAAGATATTTTTAAAACTGATAATTAAGCCATAAGTGCTGAGCATATAATGGTATTGGGTAACAAACTATAAAAGTGCCTCAACTTCGTCAAAGGAAATCTACAATTGATCAATATACATAAAGGACCTCCCACCCATAAGTGGAGCTAAGTATTCAGTAAGGTACGGCTTCCATGGAGGTAAAGCAATTTTGATTAAAGATTCAAAGGTATTGTTCTTATATTATTCATTCACCTTTTCAAATCTAAGCATCGAATAATCCTTTGTCAAGAAGCAACAACAAAAAACAGGGTTCTCTATTAGCTAATAATAGCATTCATTTGTTTTATAATTTGAAAATAGGCATATGGCAGTATGGCACTACCCCAAAAAATGCACAATGTATGTAGTTATTGAAATGGAAAGTACGGTTCCAGGTACAGAATCGATTTACAACCTTTCGAAAATGAAGTGGCACAACTTCTTTCGAACCCGAGAATTTAGCTGGAGTAATTTTGCATGCGTCTGCATGACGAATGTCAGTGACCTGCCACAAGAAACAAAAGTCAAAAGATCAATTATTACGCAACAACAGAGCTAAAGCATTCTATTTTCTTCCGAAAAGCAAATTTAAGTCATCTATGAATTGAAGAATCACATTATTAATCTCAATCGATGGAAGAATCCATAGTAGTGTAGTTCAGATAATACTAAAGTAAAATGAGGCAAATTGCCAAACAAAGTTAACGAAATCTGAAGTAAGCTCTCTCAAGTGGAACTGAAACCA
Organism: Adenophora triphylla var. japonica; assembly: GCA_022495995.1. Lineage (NCBI taxonomy): Eukaryota > Viridiplantae > Streptophyta > Magnoliopsida > Asterales > Campanulaceae > Adenophora > Adenophora triphylla. The sequence goes on along the minus strand of JAFEMH010003916.1, from coordinate 149,763 downwards.
GAAAAATTAAATAAACCATGAATGTCAAATGTGACTTGCATAAGAATCGGGCAAACTTGTAATGTGTCCAACATACTCCACGTGAATAAAATACTTTGTGGCCTACTGCTATGGCAATTAGTCAAACATTTCCTACTTCTAGTCACACTTTTAATAATTCCATCCTTCTAAGAGAATCTCAACTACCTAAAAATAGCCATGTGACAATTCACTCCGTAACTTAAACTTGCACATCATCTAACTTTATAATTTTTGGCACCCTAATCCACATGATGCTGAGATGTTACAGAAATTCACCAAATTGCTTCTAATTAGAAGGATAATACACGTAACTGGCTCCTCCCAACAAATAAGTGACTGAAAAAGATGGGATGGTCACAAGTATAACTACGCGAATATAAATGTCAGGAATTATTCATGCAAGAAAACTAATAAAATGAGACAGGACAAACTGTAATTATGCACCCTCTTCCATTCCCTCAAAGAGTTCACTCCCAATACTTGAAAGTGAACACGTAGTAAGTCAAGATTCAACATAACTGTTATGTATTAGCTAATACAGTAACATTTCAAATATTTGAAGCTATACCAAAATTACAATGAACTTCAACATTTATAATTTTATTAAGACAAGTCACTTAGATTGGCCAAAAAGTCAAAACTAGACTCTTTAGATAGAACTGGGGGAGTGCAGCCCTACCTAGCGAAAATAGAGATTTAGCCCAACAATAAAACTTGAGCTGATGGGAAAGAAACTAAGGCTATAAGAATACAAATGACATTTCCATATTCCTATCCCAGAATGCAACCCTTAAACCCGTGAATTCATGAATGCAATGCAACAAAGATGATCAAATTACACAAAAACATAATCTTCAAAGCGGAATAATAGATATAGACTTAAGCTATTCATATAACAATTGGAGCATTTGATTCGCATTAAGTAATGTGTTAGAACTGGAAATAAAAGATTTATGCAAACCTTGGAGTATTGAACAAAACATCTGAAATCGACAGACCAAGCAGTGAAAAGGAAGACAAGTATGTGAAATGCTACTAGGCCGCCAAGAACTATCAAGGCGTCGAAAAAGTCTAAACTAGGGACAGCTAGAATCATCCAGAGAGCATAGAGAATGGCAAACGGCCAAACATCCATGCGCCACATCCAGTGCCTCTTCTTCCGTAAGTCAACAGTGTCCACCACTTTGCCGCCGACGAGGAACTTGGTCATCTCGCTCAATTAGGTCGTGATCGGGGCCTTGACGCGGTGGTGCGACGGTGTTAGGTTAAAGTAAATGGATGTTATTGGAGGTGGATCACGGCAGATCTGATTCGGAAGTACCGTGGTCGTTGAGGGGTTTTGGACAGAGGTTGCGCCGTGCGGTCGGGGTGTGTGTTTTAAGAGGAGACGGGTTTTGGGCGATGCAGTCCGTCCGTAACAGTTGGTTGGTGTAACGATGGACTTTGTACTTTGTAGCAGGGCAAATTATAAAATATCCAAAGTACAGTAGGGGGTGTTTGCCCTTAAAAGATTAAAAGATTCGATGTATTTTCATTTATTTTTTATATTTATTTTTTATATTGAGGGCGTAAAATTGTGAAAAGTTGGCATTTAAATGCTTTTTAACGAAAAAGTTAAATTTTTTTTAATCACCACATGTCATTCACGTGGCACTTAACGGAGCACATTTTGGTCATTGCAATCATAATTTTTTCAGTTTGATCTTTAATTTTAGCCTAACTAATTTGAACTACAACTTAAAAATCCCTCCCCAAATATAATATTTTCAAACCAATCATATTTTCACCGTGACCATACCATTACTACTGTAACCACCATCACCAACACCACCACAACCAATAACGCCAACAATACCGCCATTTTTTATAACTAATTTGATATCTGTTTTTAGCAATTGCAATTTTAATTTTCAAAAATTGCATTTTCAAAAAGTTTATGGCTCTTTTTGACATTGTTAGACTCATATCTGATGAAATATGTCAACATGAATTGTGTTCTACACCGTGATATCTTTCCATAGACTACTCCCTCCGTCCAAGTTAATACTTCACACTTACTGTTCACACAATTTTTAAGGAAAAAAATAATGATATAATGTTGTGAGTGTAAAAGTAAAATAGGAGAGAGAATGAGTGGAGGGAATAGTAAATTATAATGGTGTTGTGAGTATTAAAATAATGTAGGAGACAAAGTGTGAAGTATGTAATTGGACGCTCAAAATAGAAAGTGTGAAGTATGTAACTGGACGGAGGGAGTATTTATTTGTTTAATATGAACTTAAATCGAAAGAGTTGTGGCATCTTAAAGTTGAGTTGACAAAATAAGTTTGACGAATAATTATCACAAGCCCAGAAGAACCAATTTCCAGTAAAGAGAGAAATGGAGGAGATATATATCTAGTCTAGATCTATATCTGAGAGGGAATGAATCGAGGAAGAGGTGAGGGGTGGGTAAATCATCGGTGCGTGGAGCAGTGTGGGAGGAGGTGATGGTGTGGACATAGGTGACGGCGAGGGTAGACGGTGGTAGGTTAGAGATGGGACGGAGAAAAAGATGAAGAAAAAGGTACTGTTTTTTTGCTTTTATAATTAGTTTTAGGCCTACTAACACTAATAAGAGAGAGGGGCGGTGTGGGGAGGAGGGGCACCGACGGCCATGGAGGTGGCGTGGGAGGGTGACGTCGGTGAAAGATTGGTGGTTGGTGTGGGTGGAATATATGTGTTTTGTTTAAGAAAAATTTTAGTTTAGCGCTTTGAATTTTTAAAATTTCATTGTACGCCTTATTTACTAATGTTTAATCTCAAAATGTCTTTTGTTAATTGTCACGTGTACGACACATGATAATTTAACGAAAAAATCTAATGTCTCAGTCAAAAAACACTTAACTGTCAACTTTTCACGACTTTGTACCCTCGATAGCCAAAAAAATACATTGAACCCTGGAGTCAAAACACCCCCTATAATTTGGACCGTTATTTGTAATTTTCCCTTTGCAGTATGTACTTTTCCTTTTCCCATCTTCAAGGCACAAAATCTTACTTATAAAATTTTATTTGGCAATTATTAAAAGGTTAATTACAAAATAGGGTCCGAAGTCTCGTAGCAGATTCTCAATTGGAGTATGACTTTTTCATTTTAACAATTTAGGGCTTAAAGTGCCAAAACTGGCCAATTTAGGGCTTTTAACAAATTTTATTTGAAAACCCAATTAAGTCATCATTTGCCATGCACATCATGCAACTTAATTTGTGGGTAATCTAGTAATTTTATGGGAGAACGACCCAAAAATAACATGATATTGCAATTTTCAAACCCTAAATTGCTATAAATCTAACTTCGGGCTCCAATTTTAATAGATTACACCCCATTTCGGGCCCCAATTTGAGAATACATTCAAAATTTAGACCCTATGTTGTCATTAAAAAATAATAATTTAAGTTTTAGAATTTAAACTCAATTTAAATTTAGGTTTTTTAGTCTGCACATAAATTTCGAGTTTATGTTTTAATTTAAGATTTATGATGCACACGTTAATTTAAAGTAAATTAGACGGAGATAACTGAGTGTAATATCTATAAAACTTAAATTTTTGTAATTCCTTAGCTCTAATAGAACTTAAGTCGTGCATATTATAAATCGTAATTTTTTTAAAAAAAATTACAAGATAAGGTCTAAAGTCATAATGTATTCTCAAATTGGGATCTAAATTTAGATTTATTTCAATTTAGGGCCTGAAAATAGCAAACCTTGTTGTTTTTTAATTTTCCTTGTAAAATTACTAGATTGCCCTCCATTAAATTACACGTTTATGGCACATGACGACTTAAATGGGTTTTCTAACGAATTCCGTTAAAAGCCCTAAATTGAGCAAATTTTGGCACTAAATTGTTAAAATTGGAAAGTCATACCCCGATTGGTGACCTCATATAAGACTTCAAGCCTTATTTTGTAATTAACCCATTATTAAGTTTTGAAATTATTTAACATTCGGGTCCATCATTTACACATTCAATCAATGATTGACAACTAATATTTTGTAAGCAAGATTTTGTTAACATTGCCCCTAGTATTAACTCTTTCCGATTTATCCTCTCTTTTTTTTTTTTGTATTTTTAAGTTAAGAATTTCCAAAGGTTCGGCGTATTCAGGGCCAAGAAAGGGAATTATAAATCAAATTCTCATTTGGGTCCATTCGACGATTTCAAATCTCCCGGATACATTGAGATTGATTCAGACATACGCTTCTTTGACAATAAATTAGAATTCTCGATGCTCTGGATGGGCTGGATGATGAAAGCTCTTTGACACTTCAATCGATTCAAGAACTTGAGAACGACCTAAGACCCCGTTAATGGAAGTAAAAAATGTCTCAATTTGTCCTTTTTTTCTCATCCTGGTGTCAAGCTATTTTTCCGCAGACGACGGTTTTCACATTAAAAATATACATCATTTTTGTTTGAAAGCTTGGCATTTACATATTCAACTTTTCCAGTTGGTCTTATAAAAATCAATTTTTTTAGCAATACGAAAAACGATTTTCTCATAATTATCAGTGTTAGTATTATAAAATATCAATGCTAATGTTAAAAAGTGCATTCGGCCATGCACTTTGGAATATGTAGCACGGGACAAAAGTGAACAAAACAGTGGCCAGAATGGGAATGGACTGTTTCATGGCCATGCTTTGGATTTAGGCACAACCGTGCAAGTGAAGGTGTAATGGGCCTTGAAGGATTTAGTTTGTTTCATGTTTGTTTTAGTTTTAGTTTTAAAGCTTTTGTATCTCGTATTATTATTATTGTTATTTGTTTTATTTATATTATGATAGGGGTAGTTTAGTAATGAGAATAGTTAGGATTTTATTTATTTGTTAGGGTTCTAGAATCTTCTTTAGTAGTATACATAGTTTGCTATGGTTTTTGTAAAACTAAGACTTTTGATTATATTTGTAAAATTTCCGTTTGTTCATTATTGGGTTTTATCCCTAAAACCTCTGCCTTGTTGAAATTCTAATACCATTATTGGTTTAGGCCGAAAATATCTACGGTAGATTATTGTTATCAAGGATTTACCTTTGGTAGTCATCTTTTGTGTTGATTTTCGTTACGTCAATTGTTATCAGAAAAGGTGCGGTCGTTGGAAAATGCCCGGTAACAACAAGAACAACAATGACAATCAGGTTGTTGTTGTTGGGTTTTATGGGTCCATGCGCAGCGGAATTTAAGCATCAATTAACACAAAATTCAAGAGCCCTAAGATCCGTTCTATACAATTAAATTGAATTCCTATGAGATAGAATTTACCAACCTTAAACGCTTTACTTTCTTGAGCTATCGAACAATTATCAATGTGATTTCAATCACAAACTTCGATCTTCAAGACTTGAATCTTTAGATTGCTTTGAACAATTTGAACTCTAGGCCTTGATCATCGTACGAGCGAAGACCCTCTAGTAGTATTCACACTTTATAATGAACCAAGAACTGTTCTTGAGAATTGCTAGATTCTTAAACCTATGGAAGAAATATTGAGAAACCTTTGTTGTGATTTTTCCTTAGAAAATTCGGCTATCAAATAGGGTTTACAGACTCATATTTATACTACATTAGTATTAGAGTTTGTGACCTAATCATATTAGGAAACAAGCTGTAAACCCTCTCTGTGGCTTGAAGTGTCGCGCGACCAGACGAGTCCTCTGGACAGGATCTGTCGCGCGATGACTTATGCCTGATGAGAAACTCTCAATTTTCTTCCTTTGGTTTAACCAATTCATTCTAGTTGTGTGTGACCCAATAGGATTATATTATGTTGGCAATGAGCTCGATCATATCGACCCTCATAAAACATAAGCGGACTCTAGCAAGTCATTATGTCTACCCAATTAATATAACGTAAGAGTTCACATTTCCAATGGTACACTTCCATTTCTCCCTTTGTCTCACGATGTTATATTGAACACAAGTCATGGTCCACGTCAACTTGTATTTGTTCAATGCTTTCTCGATACTGAGTATGATGATAATCCAATCGCATTGGGGTATGGCCATACACTTTCATCATTATCACTCATCGAGGGGCCCAAGCAAAACATCTCTCTTTCGAGGGACAAATTCCATCTTGACTTATCATCCTTCCCATCATGAATCCGATCATGCCAAAGATAGCCTTTATAAATATCGTGTTAAGATATCGTTTGATTAAAATCAAACATGACTTTCATCATATGTAAGGTCATGATAATCTTAGGTCTAGGGACTAAATGAAGTGACCATATGAGATTCAATTATGACATTTGATCATGACATAAATCTCATACGGTTCAAGTCTAGTCACTTGTTCTCTAACAAGTACCCATAAATTTAATGTGCATATCTATGAATATAATCATCATATGATTATCCATTAACATTTATACTAATTATTCACTTAATAATTAGGGACGGAGATTATTACAATAAATATGCAAAATATATAATAATCAATTAATAAACTTTTTCTATAATAAACGATAAAGATGATACATAACGGTTTTAAGTTAAGCATAACTAAAGCCTAGGGCATTACACCAACAGTCTCCCACTTGCACTAGGCTCCATCTATGTATCAAATACTCATAGACCTAACATGACCATCATGCTTCTGCCTGTGCGAGGGTCTTTGTAAGTGAATCCCTAATGTCATCATCGGTTGATACTTTGCATATCTTAACGTCTTCTCATTCTTTATGAATTCCTCGAAAAACGTCTAAGTATGTGTTTGGATCGCTGTTGTGACCTTGGTTCCATTGTTTGCACAAATGGCACCACAATTTTCACAACAAAAGTTTTACCGATTAGTGATACTTGAAACATTTCCAAAATACTAAAAGAACTTTGATCCAAACTGCCTCTTTTAGCTACATCATATGTTGCTAAAATTCGGCCTTAGTAGTAGAATCGGCTACAAATCCTAATTGCGATTTTAAATTAACTTTGTCAGTTTAGAAGCTAGCATCTATGTAACCCTTACAACAAGATTAACTTCCAACCTTTCAAATACCAAGAATGTATCCTTAGTTCTTCTTAAGTACTTAAGGATCACCTTGACTGCTATCCAATGGTTCTCAACAGGATCAGATTGGTATTGACTCGTCATGCTTAGAGCATACGAGACGTCGGGTCTAGTACAAATCATGGCATACATGACAGATCCAAATGTCGGAGCATATAGAACTTCATTCATTCCCTTTAGCTCATCAGTTGTCATAAGACAATGAGTGTTGCTAAGAGAAACACCATGACCCATTGACAAGTTACTTTTCTTAGACTCTTCTAAGAATCTTGTCAATGTGAGTATTTTGACTCAAACCAATTTACCCTTTTAGATCTATCTCTATAGATCTCGATGCTAAGGATGTAAGCGGCTTCACCCATATCTTTCATTGAGAAACCTTTCCTTGACCAAGACTTGACAGTCTTCAGTATCGGAACTTCGTTTTTCTAATGAGTAAGATATCATTGTAATAAGACAACATAAATAATACTACACTCCCACTGAATTTTATGCATACACAAGGTTCATCTTCATACTTGATGAAATCAAACTCTTTGACCGATTCATCAAAATGAAGATTCCAATTCCTCGAAGCTTGCTTCAACCCATCTCATGGATCTTTGCAACATGCATACTTTATTAGAATTTCTCGGATCGACAAAACTTCGGGTTATGTACTATACACATCCTTAATAATCTTTCCATTTAAAGAAAGCCGTTTGACATCCATTTGTCATATCACATAGTCACAGTATGCGATAATGGCAATTGAAACTCTAATAGACTTCGACATTGTAACTGGCGAAAAGGTTTCAACATAGTCAATACTATGAATTTGCCTAAATCCCTTTGCTACAATCCTTAGTCATGAAAGTATACACCTTCCCATCCATGTCGATCTTGAAGACCTACTTGCACCCTTTAGTTTTTACACCTTCAGGTAGCTCAATCAAGTTCCAAACTTGATCATTAGACATAGATTGTAATTTGGACTCCATGGTTCCTAACCATTTATCCGAATTAGGTGTGGACATCGTCTCAAGATAGGAAGTAGGATCGTCATTTTCAATGACTTCCACTTTATTACTTTCCGATACGAGAAATCAATATTTCTCAAGTTAGGATCGTAACCTATCCGATCTACGATGGACTTGTGCATCTTGAACCGGTTCCACAACTCTTTGTGAACTTGGTTCTGTCTCTACTCTTGGTTTCGTCTTATATTCGGATTCTTGAACTTTTTCAAGATTAATTTTACTCCCACTAGATTCTTTATTGAGAAACTATTTCTCAAGAAACGAATCGTATAGAGCAACAAACATTTTGTTCTCTTTGCGGTTGTAAGATTAGTTTCCGAAAATAATCTTGTCAGATTTGATGCTAACTTATCAGAGACAAGTCTCTTCTTATAAGCTTTGCAAACCCAAATCTTCTTGAAAGACAAACTAAGTTTTCTTTCATACCACATCTCATGTAGGCCCTTAGAAATCGATTTAGTAGGGACTCGATTCAGTGTAACCGCATTATTTCTAATGCATATCCTCAAAAGGAAATAGGAAAGTCAAATTGACACATCATCGAATGAACCATGTCCTACAAGGTTCAATTCCTCCTATCAGATACACCATACAATGTGGTGTTCCGGGTGGAGTCAACTCTGAAACGATTTCATAGTTTTGAGATGATTGTCAAACTTCTTGGCTCAAATATCCATCACCTCGATCTAATCGAAGTACTTAATAGTCTTGCCAAGTTGTTTTGTACTTCATCTTGAAATGTTTGAAACATCTCAAATGATTCACCTTTGGACTTCATCAGATAGACATAGTCATATCTAGATAAGTCATCGGTGAATGTGATGAAACACCAAAATCCTCCCCTAGCAATGCTGCTTAATAGTCCACATACATCTCATGTATAATGACCAATAAGTCACTAGCCCTCCCACTACTCTTAGTGTAGGGTGATTTGGTCAATAATCCCAATAAACAAGATCCACATCATATGAGTCTAAAAGTCCATGTTAATGGAGTTTATATATATGTTTCTTATTTATCTGACCAAGCCGGCAATGCCATATGAACGCGTTGTTCATATTATTCTGTTTAGATTTTCCATTTATATTATAGATATCTTCAATATTATTTTGTTTCTCATCATCAAGGATATGAAGACCATTCAATGACATATGCAATACAATAAGGCATATCATTAAATAAACATAAAACTTCTTATTCTCAATAAGAAAATTATATCCTTCATCATCCATATAAGAAACGAGAATAATACTCCTACCCAAATCCGAAACTTAGTAACATTTGTTCGAAACAAGTACTAGTTCACTAGGTAAATTGACTTCATAAGTCCCTATGGCTAATGCAGCAACTCTTGCTTCATTTTCACGCATAGGTTTAATTTACCTTCTTTGAGTAGTTTTCTATTCTTTGTTCTTTGCACATTTAAACAAATGTGGGATTCATGTTTTGTATCATATACCCAAGAACAAGAAGTCGAAAGGAAAATATGTATCATATAGATACTTGAAGTAGTTGCAATCATATTGCCCTTCTTCACTTTTTAGGCCTTCCTAATAAGCCTTGCAACTTTGCTTTCAATGACAATCTCATTACAATGGTAGCAAAATACATCATTTTGAGACACTTTGGGTTTAGCCTCTTCGGCTTTGGCAACTTTTGCCCCAGGTTTAGCAACCTTTGCTTTACCTTCTTTACCTTCCCTTTTGAACCCCTTTCTTGTGTTAACCATTAACACATTTGCGGATTGCTCCTTTTTCATCTCATGAATTAAGAGCCTTCACCACAACATACATCTTTTGCCTAGCTTGCACTTGGAACATTTCCTTTGTGCTTTGTGCTAAAACAAAGGTGACTTCCATATGTTCAAGGTTCTTCATAAGAGCCTTTTAAACATGGTGGCAATTATAAGGCAAGCAATATTATTAGAATCATCAACATGTTTCTAATGTTGCTTCTTATTTATCCTTTGCAACATTTGCAGTAGGTTCAGCAGGAATGGATTCATCAAGAACGTACAATTTACCTAAGAACCATTCTTTAGGCTTCTGATCCAATCAGAATTATCTGTACCATTCCTTCCAAACTTTGTCCTTCATAAGGACGAATCACAATTTATTGTGTAATGCTATTTCTACAACAAAATATGCAAATTATATGAACACATATCAATATCAACACATTTATCATCTAAGAGAAAATCATGTATTTCACAAATACTCCCACTAAATTATACACCTTCTAAAAAAAAAAGCATAATATACGTTTAATGGGCTAAGATCCAACTTTAATTTAATCTCAAGTACGCTATGGCGCACCGCTCAAGATTAAAATTAATTAGGTAGAAAACATCAATCATATCGTATATGACTCTTAGATCTTTTATGAGATTTATTTAAGACATCATATGTCTAAGCATATTTTAATCTCATCTTATGCCTTGGGTCCAAAACCATTTTGATAACCCAATTAAGTTCATCCAATTTAAACGTATAGGAACCACCATTTCCTCATCTTGCTCGCAAACGAAATAGAATCAAAATACCTTGCTATGGCAAGCCCACCCAAAACTATCCGAGTGGTCTCAAGTGTTTTAATCATGGATTGGCACAAAGAACTTAAAAGTTAAATGAAGGTTCTTTAAAGCAGATTATAAGCATATCAGCAAAGATAATCATAATCACGCACCAGGTAAGTTCCCAAGAAAATAGGTGAGCCACAAGGACTACTTAAGTACCAAATCTCTCCTCTGACAGAACTCTCCTAGACATGCACAATTAGAATACCAGCTCTGATTTGCAACATAATCAATACTTTGTGTACTGACTTGTTTCTCACAAATAATCAGATTCCTTTAAATTTTGCGTAAATTGACTTGTTTCTCATAAACAATCAGAAAACCAAAATTTCAATGTTTCAATCTAAACATTCAGGAAATTATAATTCAATGTTTCAACTAAACATCTAACAAAATTCTTAACACGTAAGAACACATAATTCATGCATCGTAACAATTAATTAAAATCATATTTAAATTAATTAAGCGTGCATAAACAATGAATTAATCTAGCATAGCCCTATAAATTTAATTTCCAGAAATTTACAGCAACCAGATTAAAACATAAACATATCAAATTATAAACATAATCATAGATTAGCTAGAAAAAGTTAGCAAACTGATTATGCCCAGATCAGGCAAAGAATGTCGCGTGACAGAAGCTTTCATGAGGCCTGATCTGTCGCGCGACCATACGAGCCACTCAGACTGCCCATGGCCAACTCTGTCGCGTGACAGAAACCAACTCTGTCGCGTGACAAGAGTTGCCAGTTTGCAGAATTTTTCATCTTCAATCAATTCAAACATAGAGCAATTAAATCAATTCATTCTAGTTGTGTGTGACCCAATAGGATTATATTATGTTGGCAATGAGCTTGATCATATCGACCCTCATAAAACATAAGCGGACTCTAGCAAGCCATTATGTCTACCCAATTAATATAACGTAAGAGTTCACGTTTCCAATGGTACACTTCCATTTCTCCCTTTGTCTCACGATGTTATATTGAACACAAGTCATGGTCCACGTCAACTTGTATTTGTTCAATGCTTTCTCAATACTGAGTATAATGATAATCCAATCGCATTGGGGTATGGCCATACACTTTCATCATTATCACTCATCGAGGGGCCCAAGCAAAACATCTTTCTTTCGAGGGACAAATTCCATCTTGACTTATCATCCTTCCCATCATGAATCCGATCATGCCAAAGATAGCCTTTATAAATATCGTGTTAAGATATCGTTTGACTAAAATCAAACATGACTTTCATCATATGTAAGGTCATGATAATCTCAGGTCTAGGGACTAAATGAAGTGACCATATGAGATTCAATTATGACATTTGACCATGACATAAATCTCATACGGGTCAAGTCCAGTCACTTGTTCTCTAACAAGTACCCATAAATTTAATGTGCATCTCTATGAATATAATCATCATATGATTATCCATTAACATTTATACTAATTATTCACTTAATAATTAGGGACGGAGATTATTACAATAAATATGCAAAATATATAATAATCAATTAATAAACTTTTTCTATAATAAACGATAAAGATGATACATAACGGTTTTAAGTTAAACATAAATAAAGCCTAGGGCATTA
>JAFEMH010003916.1:0-132500 GCA_022495995.1 Adenophora triphylla var. japonica | reverse complement strand
CTTGCGTCACACTCTGTCCAGACTCGGTTGGTTTTTGATTCAGTCCGTGTCATAAAGCCTGGATACATAACCCATGTCGGCCATTATCTGAGTCAAAGCCCAGAAATCAAGATCTCTTGCGCAAGCAAGGCGATTAAAGGTCATGCTAAAATCTTGACCCGATCTTGATTTCTAAAGCTACACCCAGACAATGCTCCGTACCGGATATACGTTCATTCCCACATGACACCGTGTCATCAAACCTTTAATGCGTCATCCATGACAATATGACCTAGTCAAAACCTAAAGTCATAGATCCCTTGCGCAAGCAAGGTAAAGAGAGGTCATGCCGAACTCTTGACTTAGGTACTGGCTTCATTCACTATTCACATGGCGGACACATTAAAACGAACATGACAAGCTCAGTCCATAGGTTCGTTTATCTTTTTGGCCGGTGGAAACCATTTATCCTATAGGACCCTCGCCGGGGGCTGTCCACCCCGGGAGGTCGAAATATAGGTGCAAAACGAGGGGCTTATAGCCGCAGTGATGGTTTCCACTGACCCAGGATCTAGAATAGTTGCGAAAAAGAAGAGAAATCTTTTCCAACCCATTTAGGATTCTGAGAAAACATGTTTTAAGTAAATTAAAAAAAAAAAAAAGGAAATTGTGGTGGTATAGTGCCCTAGGCATTTAGTTATATTTGACTTATTATCTAAACTACTATGTAATCATCTTTATCATTTATTATAGAGAAAGTATTATTTGGTTCATTATATGTTTTGCATGTTTATTATATTGAACTGCGTCCCTAGTTGTTGTGAACAACTAGTATAAGTTGGTATAAGCATGTGATGCACATTACACTTATGAATACTTGCTAGAGAACAAGTGTTGGACATGACCTACCAATGAGATTTATGACATGGTCAATAGTCATATGTGTCATGACTAAATCTCATGATAGTCGTGTTATTGATTCCTTGTACCTGAGATTATCATCGTCTTCCACATGACGAAGATTGTGTTTAATATAGTCTAACACTGTCTTTAATCGGATGGCAATAAGGGCTATGTTAGCGTGATTGGAATCATATAGGGAAGAATGATAAAGTCAAGATGGGATTTGTCCCTCTTATGAAGAGAGATGTTTGCTTGGGCCCCTCGATGAATGATGTTGATGAAATGTGTGGCCGCACTCAAGTGATTTGATAGAGATCAAATACATTTGCATTATCAACATATTCGGAATCGAGAAAGCATTGAACGGAATGAGTTGACATAGACCATGACTCATGTTGAATTGGACATCATGAACAAAGGGATTGTGACATTGGAACTATAAAGGAATCAAGCTTTGATGTTATATTAATTGGGTGGACATAATGATTTGCTAGAAGTCACTTATGTCTTGTGAGGTCGATGTTTCGACTCACTACCAACATAATATAATTCCTTTTGGGTCACACACAAAGAACGAATTTGATTTGGGCTGAAATTATGGATTCTGGACACATGGGCGACCGCCGAGGTTCACCATGGGCGATCGCCCACAAGTCAAACGTTGACTTGGGCGACCGCTCAAGTGGACATGGGCGACCGCTCATGTGGGTTTTCGAAAATAGTACATTATTGACTGTACAGGTGGGCGACCGCCCAGCCCCATATGGGCGACTGCCCATGTGAGATTTTCGAAGAAAAATAAAACTGCTGTACAACTGGGCGACCGCCCAACCCTTGGTGGGCGGCCTCCCAGGTCCCGTTTCAGCAATACGTTTCTGTTTCGAAAGAGGACTTTTCTCCCTAATTGTTAGGACTATTTATAAAGTATAAATAGGTCCTTTTTCCCCTGCAGTCACAAATGAATTTTAGGGCCTTGGAAACACAAATTCCTTGATTTTGATTGAGAATCAAAGATCAAAACACCCTAGATTCAATTCCATAATCAGCCATAGATTATTGAAAAGTGTTTCAATAATCAAGAGGATCATCTAGCAATTCAACAAGAAGGGGTTCTTGGTTCGTTCGCGTGTGGATTACCATTAGAGGGTGGTTACGTTATCACCTAAGGCTTAGACAATTCATAGCATTGAAGAACAAGGAGAAGATCAAAACCTTCAACAACGGTTTTCATATTCGTTTTGAAATTCGTTTTTGAGATTCAAATTCAAGTTAATCTTCATCGCATTCAAGGTATGTAAATTCTATCTCATATTAATTTCTAATCTATTCATGCTAGACGGATCATAGGGCTAGGGTTTTGATGTTAAAATTAAATATTCCGCTGCGTTTGTAATCCCAAAACCCAACAGTGGTATCAGAGCCCTGTCTTGCCATGATTAGGATTGAAATTGCATGCTAGATTTAATATGATTATTTTCTACCATGTGATATGAAATAGATCTAGATCCTATGTGTTTTGTTTCTATGAAAAACAAGTATATTTGTTATTCCATGATTCATGATTAATGATAAATTAATTAGATTAGTTTATCACATAGGTTATTAATATTTTAATATGATTAAATTAGATTTATAATTTCTCAAAATTGAATCAAATTGTTTGTATGATATTTTGTGAAGCCCTATGTTCATGATTATGTTCACATGAGATCTATGTTACAACCATGCGATGTTTGTTACATGTTTAAAACCTTCTAAATATTTAAATCTTATGTCATTCCTTGATTAGAACACTTGTGATATTTTAGGGTATTTGATGTAGTTTCGACTCATTTGGGTGCATCTTATATCTTAATTTGTGATCAAGGTGAGATAATGGTTGATGTAGTTTTGACTCAATTAGGTGCATCGTTCCATGTCTCACATGTTTGAAAAAGGCTTTGATTTAATTGGTGCTTTAAAATGAGATTTGACCCAAGGCATAGATGAGATTTAAAACATGCTTTTGATATATGATATCTATTGAAATCTCATAAAAGATCTAAGAGTCATATAGTGCTATGATTGATGTTTCTACCTAAATAGCTTGATTTCGGGCACTGACTCAGTTAAACCGAAATCAAGTGAAATATGGATCTTAGCCTACTATGATTATATGATACATGTTTGTATTTGAAGGTTTATAATTTAGTGGGAGTATTTATGAAATACATTATTTGCTCTTAGATGATAAATGTGTTGATATTGATATATGTTTATATTGTTTGCATATTTTATTATAGAATGGCTACACACAATAATCAACCCCTGTCATTGCGATTTGTCCTTGAGAAGGACAAGCTGGAGGAGAACAGTACAAACTATTCTGATTGGATCAGAAGCCTCAGAATTGTTCTGAAGCAAGAGAAGAAACTGTACGTTCTCAATGAACCCATTCCAGCTCAACCTGCTCCAAATGCTCCTAAGGCTGATAGGGATGCACATAAGAAACATAATGATGATGCTATGGATGTCGAATTCCTTATGCAAGTCACTATGTCTAAGGCTCTTCAGAAGGACTTTGAGCACATAGATGCAACATTTGATCTTACTGAGCGCTTAAAGGAAATGTTTCAAGTGCAAGCAAGAAACGAGAGGTATGATGTGGTTAAGTCCCTAACTGCATGCAAGATGCGAGAAGGGCAATCGATGGGAGCTCATGTCCTTAAGATGAAGGGTCACATTGAGCGTCTCGACAGGCTTGCAAATCCGTTGAGTTTGGAACTCGCTACGGATTTGATATTGAATTCATTGCCTGAAAGTTATAGTAATTTTATTATGCACTATCACATGACTGGCATGAATAAGAATCTCTCGGAATTGCATGCGATGCTTAAGACCGTAGATATGAATATCAAGAAGCCTAAAACCGATACTGTGTTAATAGTTAACAAAGGTAAAGGGTTCAAGAAAGATGGCAAAGGTAAGTCAAGTGTTGCTAAGCCTAAGGCAAAAGTTGCCGATGCCAAAGAGGCTCCCAAGGCATCTCAAAAGGATGCGGTTTGCTACCATTGCCAAGAAGTTGGACATTGGAAGCGCAACTGGAAGGCTTACAAGGAAGGCCTAAAGGCGAAGAAGAGCAATGCGATTGCTACTACTTCAGGTATTTATATGATAGTGTTGGGTATGCATATTTTAACCCTCCTATTTTGTATTAGATTTGATTGATACCATAACCTCCTGTCTATTTTAAGGACTTTAGGACCCTATGTAATGAAGCTTAGACTTCAATTTTTTAGCTAAGTCCATTTTATAGAATAGGTTAAAATTAGGCTTGAAGACTGGCACAAGAATCATTGGATTTTAGGATTGCAGTTTCAAGGGTTCCTGAACCGCCTTTTCCAGAACCGCTTGGCAGAACCGCCTTCTGCCTTGAGATTCCTCTCATCTGAAACCGCTTGATAAATCAAGTGCAAACCGCACTTTTGGAAATCCTCTTCTGGTGGAACCGCCTTTTGTCAAACCGCTTGCCCCAGAACCGCCCCAATGATTGACTTCTTGAAGTGATCCTTTTATCCCTTGGAATCCACGTCAGCAATATTAAATGTCAACCACCATATCTTGTCACGTGACCCAATGTCAGAACAGATCTGCAAAGATCTCATAAAGGTGACAGATGTCCTAACCACCTTGATTGCAAATTTCGAGGTCCGATCGCCTTTCTTGCACCAACCTCTAAAGGACAATAGTGGATATCGGTGGACCAATGGGAAAGCATCAAGTACTTGTCCTTGAGCAGTGTGTCCAACGGCTATATTTGAGATGCTTGGGTATAAATACCCCAATCTTCACCATTTGAAGATTGCTTGAAAATATTGAGAAATTCTTTGTGATCATCAGAAGTTGAAGCTCTGCCCAGAAATTCTTAGTCTTTTGAATCTTCATCTTCATACTTCAAGAAATATTCCCCAGCCCAGAAATCAAGCCTTAACACATCAAGAATCATTGTGCTCTACATCTCACAGATTTAAAGAGCCTTGATCTTGTTCTCACACACACACCTCTCTTGTTTAAACACATAGTTTATTCACTTGAGATACACTGGTTATAGTTTTGGATTTGTTCTTCATAGAAAAGATTTTATTGTACTTTGTAATCTCTCAAATACTCAATATAAAATCTCTCTTAGAAATCCAAGACTAACCATCTTGGTAGTGGACGTAGATCGTTTATCGATTGAACCACTCCAAATATTGTGTTCTTACTTTCTGCATTTTATTTCTTGCGCTTACTAATTATCTACTTTTCTCTCTGTTTGATCTTATATAGTTATCCTTTATTGTGAAATTGTGTTTGGAGTTAACATAGTCAAACTGCACTTTCAGTTTTACAACTGCTCAGAAAATTGCACTAAAACCGCCTTGCAAAACCGCCTTCTCAAAACCGCATTTTATCAAGTATATTCATTTGTGCATTTTACAACTCTACTTGCGGTTTCTAATACACTGCAAGAGGTTTTGTAAGCGTAGAGGTTTAGTTTTAAATTGAGGGCGAAAAATTTTAAACGGCCTATTCACCCCCTCTAGTGTATTTTCACCCTTGTTGCCACCTTTGGGACCAACAAGTGGTATCGGAGCGGACACATTTTAAAACCCTTTGTTTTCAAGCTTAACGGCTTGTGTGCCGATTCGATATGGCAACCTCAAAGACAATGACTACCGTTAACTATTCACACATTCCAATGTTGGACGAAGACCACTTTGACATCCGGAAGTGCCGAATGCTTATTCATTTGGAAACCATAGATGAGATCTTTGGTGGAATGCGTGATCAATGGCCCTCTAATTCCAATGAAGGCTAACACCGATGCAACCACCAATGCCGAAACTCCGGAGGTCAAAAGCCAAAAGATGAGTGGTCGGATGAAGAGAAGAGAATAGTTGCCTTGGACGGCAAGGCGAGGTTCATCATTTACGGAACCCTCCCGTATCAACTCTACGAAAGTGATGTACCTCAAAACCGCAAAGCGATGTGGGATGCCATAGAGAGCTACCTCGAAGGTGATGAAGAGTGCAAGGAAAACAAATTATACAGCTGTTGAAAGATCCTACAACAACTTCAACGTAAAACCCAACGAAACCTTGCGCCAAACCTACGATCGCTATGTTGAGGTAGTTAATGCTTGTAGATCTCTTGGTAAAACTTTAACCGATAAGGAAATCAATATGACTTTCCTATCTGCTTTAGGTTCTAGATGGGTAAATAAGGCTACCTCTCTAGAAGACTCCAAAGTATTAGGTACTTGGTCATTAAGTAACTTGTATGCCAATCTTAGAGTCTATGAACTGAAATTAAACCATATAGAAGAGATAGAAGGGAAAACCAAATCGCTTTCTATGTCTGTAGTGGAACATGAAGAGAAACCATCCACATCCAATCAAACCACTGATCCTTCCATATCAACCTCATCACTCATCGAGATGGATGATGATGATTTTGCCATGTTTGTGAAAAGATTTCAAAAATTTAGAAAATCCTCAAAACCTTTCACAAAATCATTTTCAAAAGGCAAACCTCCTGCAACATTTTCTAGGGCTACAGATACAAAGAAGAAGAGTGACTTGGTATGCTACAACTGTAGGAAACCTGGCCACTTTGCATCTGAGTGTCCACAGCCTAAATATGAATATATGAAAAAGAAAACTTTTCCTTCGAAATTTTCTCATCGAAAGGGAATGGTTGCTGAGGAGGAAGAGAATTCCAAGGAATTAGCAACTTGGATTGAAAGCAGTTACGAGGATGGAAGTGACGGTGAAACCGAAGAGGTTAACCTCTGCTTAGTTGCGACGCTTCGATGACTCGATTCGAATCATTTGAGTTGCATGATATGGAGGAAAAGGAGGTTTTTGCAAAACTTCCAAATTATAAATTGGATGATGATATTAAACTTACTCCTAGCGTTAAGATAGGAAATTGTTCGTATTCACGTCCCATTTTCTCATCTAAAACTGCTCCACCTTCAAAAGCTATTCCAAAGAAAATTTTGAAAAAGGTGGTGGAAGAGGTTTCTCCCATGGAACATGAAAAGATGTTCAAGGAAGCTGAAATGGTGATCCATCAATTCTCAAATCTTAAGAAAGCCTTAAGCTTAGCTCATGATGAACTTAATCTATACAAGACGAAGAAAAGCGTGATGAGGTCTCGAAATTTCTAATCTTAAGGACCAAATCAAACAGATGACTCCTCTTGCTGATCAAAACCGCATCCTTGAAACTAAGGTTGCTGCACTTCAACTCAGGAATGATGACTTGGTAACCCAAATCGACGATCGTCAAAAGATTATTGATTCATGGCTCAAGTCTCAATCCACCAAGGATAAAATCTTGGACTTCCAAGTTCCTCCTGGAACTAAGGATGGTCTAGGGTTTGGATCTGAGGAAGAGGAGAAGTGTGCATCCTCGAGTGAAAAGGATGAGGAATTTGAACCGACTAAAGAAATTCCCAAGGAGAAGCATGCTAAGGGTAAGGGTAAAGCAAGACAAGTAAATTATGTCTACCCTAAAGGAAAGCAATATGGGAAGAATTCTGTGTTAAAACCTAAGAATTCTGTGGAAGCACCTGAAGAGGAAATGGCTTATGGAATTGGTAGAATCCACTGCTCCAACCGCTTCGGTGGAAAAGGCGGTTCTGCTAACTCCAGGTCGACCGCGCTTCTTCTTCGACCGCTCCTCCCGCCTTCAAAAGCAGAATAGCGTTCCAGAAATACGTGGTCAAACCAAAGCCTGTTCCCTTCGTATCACTGGAATGTTACCTGGAACTGCACCTCCCAAACCGCTTCCTTGTCCTAAACCGCATGCAACTCCTAAGAAGAGTAAGGAGTTAGTAAAACCTCATGAAGCTTGTAGCTATTATAAATGTTCTGTGTGTGATGGTTTAGGTCACAAGTGTCGAGAATGCCTTTTGCGATTCACATCCAATGCCAGGAAGAGCAAACCTCCTTCATCAAACGGGTGTGGGTCGTAAAGGGTTGCTAACTTCAGGACCCAAGGAATAAAGGGGGACCTCGTTCTTAATGTTTACATTTCAGGTCCTCTGCTTCATGGCTGGTCACTCCAAGGATAATGAATGGTATCTTGACAGTGTTGCTCAAGACATATATTTGGAGATAGATCATTACTTGAAGATGTCGTTGAAGCAAGTGGTCCGTCTGTAACCTTTGGTGACAACAACAAAGGCAAGACCATTGGATATGGTGTGATAAGGAGAGGAAACCTAACTATTGAGAAGGTTTCTCTTGTCGATGGACTCAAGCACAACCTCCTTTCAATTTCTCAATTTTGCGACAAAGGAATGCTTTGCAACTTCACATCATCAAACTGCTTTATCAAAGATAGCATTTCCGGCGTCACCCTACTCACAGGGATTCGTAAGAGTAATATTTACATTATTGATCTAAATTCTGCATGTAGTATTACTAATCTCTGTTTTGTAGCTAAGAATGTGAGCAAAAATAGTTGGCTATGGCACAAGAGGTTGAGCCACTTGAACTTCAAGTATCTTGCAAAGATTGGTAGGGAAAACCTCGTTCGTGGTTTACCTAAAGTGGCTGACCACCATCCAGAGAAATGCAGTGCATGCCAGCTTGGTAAGCAGTCCGCGTCGTCTTTCACCAGCAAGACCGCTCCATCAACTTCAAGATGCTTACAAATGCTTCACATAGATTTGTTTGGACCCGTAACCACTGCCAGCATTGGAGGAAATAGATATACCTTAGTGGTGGTGGATGATTACTCAAGATATACGTGGGTTGAGATGATGATTTCCAAAGATGATTGTTATGAGATTCTCACCGCACTCTTTAGACGGCTCCAAACTAAAAAAGAAGATGACATCGTTAGTGTTCGATCAGATAATGGAACGGAATTTAAGAACAACGGTGTTGCTCAGTATTGTGATGACCATGGGATTGATCACAATTTTTCCAGTGGTGTTCCACAACAAAATGGGGTTGTGGAAAGGAAGAATAGGACATTGATTGAGGCTGGAAAGACAATGATATCCGGCGAAGCTACCTCGGTATTTTGGGTGAAGCAATCAATACCGCATGCTTCACTCAGAACCGCTCCCTCATCAACAAAACCTATAATAAGACTCCCTATGAGCTTTGGCGAGGAAGAACCCCCAACATTGCATTCTTCAAGATCTTTGGCTGCAAATGCTTTGTCCTCTACAACGGGAGAGAAAATAGAGGTAAATTCGGAGCCAAGGCCGACGAAGGTATTTTTGTTGGGTATGCTAAACATTCAAAAGCTTTTCGTATTTTAAATAAAACTAGTTTAAAAATAGTTGAGTCTGTCCATGTTACTTTTGATGAGCATTCTCTCCTTGAGCCACATTTGGCTCCAAATGTTGCTGATGATTTTGTTGAGCATAATGAACCAGGTGAACCTCAAACCGCACCTGAACCTCAACCGCAAAATCCAGCACCCTCAACTGAAATTCCCTCAAACCGCAATTTTCAAACCGCACCTGAAGTTCCTACTCCAGATGCAACTCCAAGGGAAGAAGAAGTTGAGAATTCCCCTATCCAGCTTATAGAACCTCTTCGTCAACTTACATTCCATGACTTCGCTGAAGGATCTAACGATGTTCCAATTGAAGATCTTCAGCAAACCTCAGTCCAACCAGACTTACCCCCGGAGGTTCGTGAAGTCAGCAGTCACCCCCTCACAAATGTGATTGGTGATCTGTTTTCCGGTGTTCAAACAAGGAGATCAAATTATGATGAGCATACCTCTCTTTTATCTCAAGTTGAACCCAAGAAGATTGATGAAGCACTCCAAGATTCGAGTTGGGTCGTTGCTATGCAAGAAGAACTCAACCAGTTTGATAGGTGCAAGGTCTGGACTTTGGTGCCTAGACCTCAGGATCAAGGAGTGATAGGAACTAAGTGGGTATTTAGGAATAAGATGGATGAGAATGGAAGCATCACTAGGAATAAAGCAAGGTTGGTTGCACAAGGATATAGGCAAGAAGAAGGAATTGATTATGATGAAACCTTTGCTCCAGTTGCAAGATTGGAAGCTATCAGGATCTTCTTAGCCTACGCCTCTTTCAAGCGTTTCAAGTTATATCAAATGGACGTAAAGAGTGCATTCCTCAACAGTGAACTGCAAGAGACCGTGTATGTTGCTCAACCGCCTGGATTTGAAGACTCCAAATTTCCCAATCATGTTTACAAACTCCAGAAAGCTTTGTATGGACTTAAGCAAGCTCCAAGGGCATGGTATGAGACTCTTTCTAAATTTTTACTAGAAAAAGGATTTAAACGTGGTAAAATTGATACAACTCTTTTTATTGCCAAATATAATGAGCATACTTTACTTGTTCAAATTTATGTTGATGATATTATTTTTGGTTCTACTAATGAGTTACTTTGTAAGCGTTTCGAAAAGCTAATGAAAAGCAAGTTTGAGATGAGCATGATGGGAGAATTAACTTTCTTCCTCGGGCTTCAAATCAAACAATGCGAAGAAGGTATTTTCCTCAGCCAAGCCAAATACACCAAGGAGTTGATAAAGAAGTTTGGATTAGAAAATGCTAAAGCATATGATACTCCTATGGCCACCGGCAATAAGCTAGATAAGGATCTCAAAGGTAAGAAAGTTGATCAAACTTTATATCGAGGTATGATCGGCTCATTACTTTACTTAACCGCTAGTAGGCCGATATCATGTTTAGTGTCCGTGTATGTGCTCGCTATCAAGCGAGATCCTAGAGAAGCACATCTTATTGCGATCAAGCGTATAATCCGCTATTTATCCGGAACCACTAACCTTGGACTTTGGTATTCCAAAGATTCGAACTTCGATCTTGTAGGTTATTCGGATGCGATTATGCGGCTTGTACTATTGACAGGAAAAGCACTAGTGGTACTTGTCATTTCCTGAACAGACTAGTTGCTTGGGCCAGCAAGAAGCAAGCATCGGTTTCGGTGTCAACAACGTGAGGTGAGTATATTGCTGCTTGGTAGTTGTTCTTTGTCAAATCCTTTGGATGAAGCAGCAGTTGGTGGACTATGGAATCCATGAAGGGAATTGCCCCATCATGTGTGACAACACTTCAACTATTTCAGTCTCCAACAACCCTGTCATGCATTCCAAGACCAAGCATATAGATATCAAGTATCATTTCCTCAAAGACCATGTGGAGAAGAGGAATATCCATTTAGAGTACGTGGGGACAGACAACCAGATTGCTGATATCCTCACAAAGGCTCTTGACTCCAAGAGATTTTCTTTTCTCGAGAGGAGAAATGGGTATGCTTGAACTTAAATAAAATTCCATACTTTTTATTAACTAACCTCGTTTGTTGAAGTTTATGATGAAACTCCTAAGGATTGAGACCGCCTGTGTTGAAACCGCCTATACCAAAACCGCAAGATATCCAACCGCCTGCATCCAACCGCTACTTCCAAACCGCTTGATGCAGTCTGACCGCTTGGATCAAAACCGCGTTTCAACTAAGAGTAAATTCTTTCTATTTATGTCTTATCCTTATTACTTAAAAAAAAAAAAAAAAAAAAAAAACTGTTCAAATTCCTTTATTTATTTATTTTTTTTCAAAAGGGTATTTTTGCAAATGTTTTCCCTCAAAAATTCAAAATTTTAGAGCATTTAATGCTAAGGGGACATGAGCATTTAAAGCCTTCATGTCAGCCGTCTTAGAGAGAGGTGCAGAAGGTGAAAGGGTGCAACAGTTGGTTTATTTTCAATCATTTCTTCTGAACCAACTGCCTGCCCCCTTCACCCTATATAAACCTAAGTTGGTGAAATTCTATCTTTTTCTGCCAACTCTCTGCACACTCTGTTTACCAACTCACTTTCTCTCTCTAAAACTCTTCACAAAATCTCCATTTTTAAAACCTTTTCTGAAATGGCCTCTACTTCAAAAAGACAAAGAGCCTCTACCACTGCTAGGGCAAAGAAACCTATTCTGGAAATGGTAACATCTCTAACCCTAATTCTTAATGTCTTCAACTCTGCCATGGATGAACACTCATAAACTGTTCGTATTCTTCAGTTCATGCTTTTGGTGATTTTGATCTTATTTGTTACTCATTTTCAATGATTTTTGTTGGGATATGCTCGGATTCATGCTTAGATTAGATATATGTAATTTATTTCATGATCAATGCATGATTTGAGTGTTAATTTTATGATTTTCAGTTTCTCTACTTCGAAAACCCACTTTACATTTTTTAGTGTTTCTTGATGATTCTGGGTAAAGGTTGAAATTTTAGTGATATATTGTTAATCCCCTTCCCAATGTGATCATTTTGACATGTTATTTGCTTATTTTGGTTAAGTTTTATGAATCTCTGTTCTTGGTGTTCTTGAATGTTCTTGGTGTTCTTCACAAAACCCATGAACTGTTCTTGAAAAATCACATGTTTTGGTTGCCTTGATTCTGAGAAAGTGTTTTCCAACACTTAGAAAATTTTCCAACTTTTTCAGAAATTTTGGATTTTATGTTGGTTTGAAACCGCTTTTATGAAACCGCTTAGGAATTTTTGTTTCAAACCGCTCCTCACCTATTCAACCTATACCGCATGTTCTAAAACCGCCTTTCCAAATACTTTGAAACCGCATGCTGGTCAGATTCCTTCCTTCTTTGATTTTGAGATTTTTACTAAGTATACAGGCTGGAAACCAAGAAATTCCTCTCTAATCACTGCTTGCAGTGTGGGATAAGTTTGGATTACAATGCCACGTACTTAAGTAATTTTGTTCTCAAGTCCTCATTATTTGTTGAGTATTCATGGTTTCACTTGGGGTTTGAAATTCTCAAACCGCACCATTACTCAACCGCTTGGTGCTCAAACCGCATGTGAACTATGAATACACAAATGGATCTCACACTTGAAATTTCAAATTTGTAGGATCCAACTACTTTCCTTCCAGGTTGGGAAGTAAATGAGGAAGAGCTCAAATCTGATGCTCTAGGAAGGGAGTTGGCCGAGGAAGCTCGTAGTCTCGTGCATCCTACCTCTGTTCACCAAGAAGCGTAACTTCATTGTGCCATCTTTTGTGGATCAATTCTTTGCAACCGCTAAGAAGGATTCCAGAGTTCTTGAGCAAGGCCAGTAGAGTCTCCCGCCCGACCGCCGTAGTTGAAGGGATGAAGCTCTCCGTTGACTACATAGATATAAGAAGACTTTTCAGATTTGCAGTTGGTGGTGCCCCCTTAGAGATTGATCAAGTTATCCAAGATGCTGCTGCTCTCCAAACCGCCAAAGTGGATACCCTATCCAAGAAGTACAAGAAGATTCCAAGAAAGAACTTTGGTGAGCTGATGAACTTCATTGGTCATCTAGTGGGGAGAACCATTTGTGGAAAGACTGGGAACCACAACAATTTCACATCCCAACAATGGATGTACAGTGCTGCTATCTTTATGGAAATCAAGCTGCACTGGCCAAGGATTCTCTATTTTGAGATTAAGGATAGCATAGAGACCTATCGCCCAAGGTCAAAGGTGAAGATCGAGGTGGAGACCTTTCTGCAGGATCCTAACCGCTCTGCTGATGGACTATGAGCACTTGGATGAAATGGTCACCAAGAATCCAGACCTTATGGTGGACTGCTCAGATGATTGCCTAGGTCTACTTGCTTGCCACTCCTTCAGATATGCCAATGGAGATGCATTATACAAATCTTTGTATGATGCAGATACCTACCCTAAGAAGGAACCATATGAGCTCAGAGATCCTTCAACCGCTCCTCAAACCAAAG
Organism: Adenophora triphylla var. japonica; assembly: GCA_022495995.1. Lineage (NCBI taxonomy): Eukaryota > Viridiplantae > Streptophyta > Magnoliopsida > Asterales > Campanulaceae > Adenophora > Adenophora triphylla. Next base: position 118,844 of record JAFEMH010003916.1, on the reverse strand, counting down.
CACCCAAGCGGTCCAGGAAGCCCCAAGCAAGAGCTGAACCGCCTCAGAAGAAGGCCAAGACCGCTCCAGCTTCCAAACCGCCTACTGCTGATGATGGAGCTGGGACTAGCAAGAGAAAGAAGAAATCCTCCAAAGATCCTCAACCTGAAACCTTGCATTTGGTGGATGAAGATGATGAAGAAGAGGAAGACCCAAGTATTCCCAACTTAGTGGTTAGGGCCAAGAAAGCCAGAGATGAGATGGCTGGTTTAACTGTTGAGGAACAAATGAAGATTTTAGAAGATAAGATTGCTAGATTGGCCAAGGAGCAGGCTGAAAAATATCAGGCCAAGGGCAAAACTCATGAAGCTGGAACCGCCTCACACCATGAACCGCCTCCAGAAACTCAACCGCCCCCAACTTCTCAGACCTCTCCTATCCAATCTCCAAACCAATCACCAGTACAATCCCCTGCCAACTCTCAATCCAAATCCCCATCAAAATCCAAATCCATAACCGCTTCCCCCAGTAAAACCGCACCACTTCAGGGGGAGAAACCGAAGAGGAAGAAAATGGCAGGCAAGAAGAAACCCTTCAAGAAAACCAAGCCTGTCCAACCCTCACCCACTTCTTCAAATTCACCTCCTCAATCACCTCCTCAAGATTCCCCTTCACCTTCCCCGTAAAATCACTATCACCCCTATCTTCTCAATCCCAATATGACTCACCCTAACATTCCCATTCCATAAACTCACAACATTCCAACCAAACCCCTACTCATTCTCGCTCTATCAACAATGGCAAACTAAGCCCTCTCGCCGGACGTGCCACATCCAAACCGCTAGGGATGATCCAACCCCGTCCATTCCCTAACAAAAATCGCTCCCCTACACCTAACCGCTCTAAATCAAACACCCCTTCAAAATCCCCAACCCTCACAACTCACCCATTAGACACCACTCACCTCCTCCAAATATTCCTCCAAATACCCAAACCGCCCTCAGACTAACCAAACCCAACCGCCTCCTACCTTCTCAACCGCTTCACCTTCAACCGCTCCTCCCTCAGAGTACTCCCAAATCCTCCAAACCCTTCATCTGATTCAAGGCCAGCTTGTTGTTAATCAAGGCCATGTCATCTCATTGACCGCCTCCAATGAATCTCTCCTTGCATCCAACCGCGCTTTACAAGCCAAGGTGGATTCTCACTCCCTTGAGTTGGCAGCCCTTAAAGCTTCTTTGCTTGATGCCATTAAGGGGAGAGATCTACAAAGAATTCCTTCCTCCTCAACCGCCACTCCCGATCAAACCGCTTCTCCGATTCAAACCGCTTCGAAGCCTTTCGTAAATCCCTTGAAGCCGGTTTAGTCAAAGCCTCTCGAAGACAAGGCATCCGTTGAGCAATTGAAGAAGGAGTTAGATGTTCTTGGAGAAAAGCTCGCACTTCCCTTGAAAAAGATTTGGGTATCTTAAGCACCAAATTCCTTGACTTTCTTCAATCCAGACCGCAATTATCTCAAGTTGTCCAGACCTCTTTGGACTCTCTGCGTGAAGAAGTCTTGGAACAAATTGATCTATTCAAGGTGGATTCCAAGGTGAATCTCGGATACCGTATCGATGCGCAAAGGCCAAGCCGAACGAGATCCAAGATGAATTCAACGACCGCTTGGACAACCTCGGGGAAGGATTCAACTCCGCACTTGGCTCAAGCCAATGATCTCAAAACCTCCTCGAAGGTATCTGTGGACCTTGAACCTATGGAACAAGCTATCAATGCCCAAACCGCTTTAGTTCAAGAGGAACTCCACACAACTTTCAACTCCATTTATTCCTCTGTCAATGTAAAGCTTGACATTATCAAGGAAAACCTTGTGGAAAACACCAAAGCGGTTGGTGCCACAAATTCTACCTCTGCTCATTCTGTCAATGCCTTAAAGAAGCTTGAAGCTACTCTCACCAGAACCGCAGAGGAAGTTAGAAGACTAAGGAAAGCGTTTGCACCAGACCAATCAAGAGCTGGGCCTAGTGGAGCTGACCACGAAGTGAACAAGCCGCCTGCCAGCAAACCGCTTTTTCCTTGTATTTTTTTGGTAAGTTTTGGACCGCACTTTCATTGTATTTCCTTTTGTCCAACTTACTTCCTTTTTTGTTTTTGTAACCTTGTAATTTTCCTTCATTCCTGTACTTGTAATCATCTTAGGAATTAATGGAAATTGCATCATGGTTCCAAAACTTTGTTCAATCAAACCGCTTGTTTGTAGAACATTGAAACCGCTTAAGGTCTTAAACCTCATTCAAATATTTTTCAACTTAAAACTCACTCTTTTGAATTGATGTTTAAACATTCGCCTTAAACCGCACTTTGAACTTAAACTCATACTTTTTAAAGTGCACTGAATGCATTTCTATACTCTTCAATTTGTAAGTTTTTAATCTTTCAAAAGTATAGAAATCTATAGCTTAAGCTAGTGTGTGCATTGACTTGGGACATGACTTACCATGTTAATTCTTATGGACATGTTTTTACCAAGTACAATGATTGCTTTTGCTGTAGTAGGTAATGGCATCAATCAAATAGGGGGAGATTGTTGGGTATGCATATTTTAACCCTCCTATTTTGTATTAGATTTGATTGATACCATAACCTCCTGTCTATTTTAAGGACTTTAGGACCCTATGTAATGAAGCTTAGACTTCAATTTTTTAGCTAAGTCCATTTTATAGAATAGGTTAAAATTAGGCTTGAAGACTGGCACAAGAATCATTGGATTTTAGGATTGCAGTTTCAAGGGTTCCTGAACCGCCTTTTCCGTAACCGCTGCGTAACCGCCTTTTGCCTTGAGATTCCTCTCATCCGAAACCGCTTGATAAATCAAGTGCAAACCGCACTTTGGAAATCCTCTTCGGTGGAACCGCCTTTTGTCAAACCGCTTGCCCCGTAAACGCCCCAATGATTGACTTCTTGAAGTGATCCTTTTATCCCTTGGAATCCACGTCGCAATATTAAATGTCAACCACCATATCTTGTCACGTGACCCAATGTCGGAAACAGATCCGCAAAGATCTCATAAAGGTGACAGATGTCCTAACCACCTTGATTGCAAATGAGGTCCGATCGCTTTACTTGCACCAACAGCTCTAAAGGACAATAGTGGATATCGTGACCAATGGGAAAGCATCAAGTACCGTCCTTGAACAATGTGTCCAACGGCTATATTTGAGATGCTTGGGTATAAATACCCCCAATCTTCACCATTTGAAGATTGCTTGAAAATATTGAGAAATTGCCGTGATCATCAGAAGTTGAAGCTACGCCCGTAAATTCTTAGTCTTTTGAATCTTCATCTTCATACTTCAAGAAATATTCCCACCCGTAAATCAAGCCTTAACACATCAAGAATCATTGTGCTCTACATCTTACGATTTAAAGAGCCTTGATCTTGTTCTCACACACACACCTCTCTTGTTTAAACACATAGTTTATTCACTTGAGATACACTCGGTTATAGTTTTGGATTTGTTCTTCATAGAAAAGATTTTATTGTACTTTGTAATCTCTCAAATACTCAATATAAAATCTCTCTTAGAAATCCAAGACTAACCATCTTGGTAGTGGACGTAGATCGTTTATCGATTGAACCACTCCAAATATTGTGTTCTTACTTTCTGCATTTTATTTCTTGCGCTTACTAATTATCTACTTTTCTCTCTGTTTGATCTTATATAGTTATCCTTTATTGTGAAATTGTGTTTGGAGTTAACATAGTCAAACTGCACTTTCGCTTTACAACCGCCGTAAAATTGCACTAAAACCGCCTTGCAAAACCGCCTTCTCAAAACCGCATTTTATCAAGTATATTCCGCTGTGCATTTTACAACTCTACTTGCAGTTTCTAATACACTGCAAGAGGTTTTGTAAGCGTAGAGGTTTAGTTTTAAATTGAGGGCGAAAAATTTTAAACAGCTATTCACCCCCCCCTCTAGCTGTATTTTCACCCTTGTTGCCACCTTTGGGACCAACAGATAGATATTTTCCTTTCTGTTTCTAGTTCATGGGTATTAGATACCGGATGTGGATCTCACATTTGTTTAAATGTGCAGGGACTGAGAAATAGGAGGCTACTCAAACAAGGTGAAGTTGACCTGTGTGTTGGGAATGGAGCAAGAGTTGCTGCATTAGCTGTAAGAAAATATGCTGTAACTTTACCTAGTGGCTTAGTACTTGTTTTGAACAATTGTTACTATGTTCCGGATTTGAGTAGGAATATTATTTCTGTTTCTTGTTTGAATAATGAGGGGTATAATTTTCTTATTCCGAATAAGAAGTTTTATATTTATTTAAATGATATCCTTTATAGTATTGCAAATTCATTTAATGGACTTTATGTTCTTGATGATGATGAGAAACAAAATAGTGTTGAAAATGTTTATCATGTGGATAAGAAATCTAAACCGAATGACGTGAACAACTCGTTCATGTGGCATTGCCGGCTTGGTCATATAAACGAGAAACGCATTTCTAAACTCCACAAAGATGGAATGTTAGACTCACATAATTATGAATCATATGAGATATGCGAATCTTGTTTATTGGGTAAAATGATCAAACCACCCTACACTAAGAATAGTGAAAGGGCTAGTGACTTATTGGGCTTAATACATACTGATGTATGCGGAACAATGAGCAGCATTGCTAGGGGAGGATTTCGGTATTTCATTACATTCACCGATGACTTATCTAGATATGGCTATGTCTATCTGATGAAGTCAAATAGTGAATCGTTTGAGATGTTTAGAACATTTCAAAATGAAGTACAAAATCAACTTGGCAAAACAATCAAGGCACTTCGATCCGATCATGGTGGTGAGTATTTGAGCCAAGAGTTTGACAATCATCTAAAAAAAACTGTGGAATTGTTTCAGAGTTGACTCCACCCGGAACGCCACAATGGAATGGTGTTTCCGAGAGGAGGAATAGAACCCTATTAGATATGGTTCGTTCGATGATGAGTCAAGTAGACCTTCCTATATCCTTTTGGGGACATGCATTAGAGACTGCTGCGTTCACACTGAACAGAGTCCCTACTAAATTGGCTCCTAAGACCCCACATGAGATGTGGCATGGAAGAAAACCTAATTTGTCTTTCATGAAGATTTGGGGTTGCGAAGCTTATGTGAAGAGACTTGTCTCTGATAAGTTAGCACCTAAATCTGACAAGGTTATTTTCGTTGGTTACCCTAAGGAAACCAAGGGGTATTACTTTTACAACCGCATTGAGAACAAAGTGTTTGTTGCTCAATATGATACTTTTCTTGAGAAACAGTTTCTCAATAAAGCATCTAGTGGGAGTAAAATTGATCTTGAAGAAGTTCAAGAACCCGAAAATAACATGGAACCGATAGTAGAGACTGAACCAACTCCACAAGAAGTTGTGGAACCGGTTCAAGATCCACAAGTCCATCGTAGATCGGATAGGTTACGATCCGCACCCGAGAGATATGGATTTCTCGCGTCGAAAAGTAATGAAGTGGAAGTCATTGAGAATGACGAACCTACTTCCTATCAAGAGGCGATGTCCGATCCCAATTCGGATAAATGGTTAGAAGCCATAAAATCCAAATTGCAATCCATGTCGGATAATCAAGTTTGTAACTTGATTGAGCCACCCGAAGGTGTAAAAACCATAGGGTGCAAGTGGGTTTTCAAGAAGAAAACTGACATGGATGGGAAGGTGCATACTTATAAGGCTAGGCTCATAGCAAAGGGATATAGGCAAACTCATGGTGTAGACTATGATAAAACCTTCTCGCCTGTTGCAATGCTTAAGTCTGTTAGAATTTTGATTGCCATATGATTCATAATCATTTGAGTCTAACATTCCATCTTTGTGGAGTTTAGAAATGCGTTTCTCGTTTATATGACCAAGCCGGCAATGCCACATGAACGAGTTGTTCACGTCATTCGGTTTAGATTTCTTATCCACATGATAAACATTTTCAACACTATCTTGTTTCTCATCAACATCAAGAACATAAAGGCCATTAAATGAATTTGCAATACCATAAAGCATATCATTTAAATAAATATAAAACTTCTTATTCGAAATAAGAAAATTATACCCCTCATTATCCAAACAAGAAACAGAAATAATATTTCTACTCAAATCCGGAACATAGTAACAATTGTTCAAAACAAATACTAAGTCACTAGGTAAAGTTACATCATATGTTCCTACGGCTAATGCAGCAACTCTTGCTCCATTCCCAACGCGCAGGTCAACTTCACCTTGTTTGAGTAGCTTCCTATTTCTCAGTCCCTGCACATTTAAACAAATGTGAGATCCACATCCGGTATCTAATACCCATGAACTAGAAACAGAAAGGAAAATATCTATCATATAGATACCTGAAGTAGTAGCAATTGCATTGCTCTTCTTCGCCTTTAGGCCTTCCTTGTAAGCCTTGCAGTTGCGCTTCCAATGTCTAACCTCTTGGTAACGGTAGCAAACCGCATCCTTTTAAGATGCCTTGGGAGCCTCTTTGGCTTCGACAACTTTTGCCTTAGGTTTAGCAACACTTGCCTTACCTTTGTCATTCTTCTTGAACCCTTTACCTTTGTTAACCATTAACACAGTATCGGTTTTAGGCTTCTTGATATTCATCTCTGCGGTCTTAAGCATCACATGCAATTCCGAGAGATTATTATCCATGCCAGTCATGTGATAGTGCATAATAAAATGACTATAACTTTCAGGCAATGAATTCAATATCGTATCCGTGGCGAGTTCCAAACTCATCGGATTCCAAGCCTATCGAGATGCTCAATGTAACCCTTCATCTTAAGGACATGAGCTCCCACCGATTGCCCCTCTTGCATCTTGCATGCATTTAGGGCCTTAACCACATCATACCTCTCGTTTCTTGCTTGCACTTGGAACATTTTCTTTAAGCGCTCGGCAAGATCAAATGCTGCATCTATGTGCTCAAGGTCCTTCTAAAGAGACTTAGACATAGTGGCTTGCATAAGGCATGCGACATCCATAGAATCATCATTATGTTTCTTATGTGCATCCCTATCAGCCCTAGGAGCATTTGGAGGGTTGAGGTGGAATGGGCTCATTGGGAACGTACAGTTTCTTCTCTCGCTTCAGAACAATTTTGAGGCTTCTGATCCAATCATAATAGTTTGTACCGTTCTCCTCAAGCTTGTCCTTCTCAAGGACAAAAGATCGTTAAAGGATGTGAGGTTGATTATTGTGTGTAGCCATTCTACAATAAAATATGCAAACAATATAAACATATATCAATATCAACACATTTATCATCTAAGAGCAAATAATGTATTTCATAAATACTCCCACTAAATTATACACCTTCAAATACAAACATGTATCATATAATTATAGTAGGCTAAGATCCATATTTCACTTGATTTTGGTTTAACTGAGCTAATACCCGAAATCAAGCTATTTAGGTAGAAACATCAATCATATCACTTTATGACTCTTAGATCTATTATGAGATTTCAATAGATATCATATATCAAAAGCATGTTTTAAATCTCATCTATGCCTTGGATCAAATCTTATTTGAAAGCACCAATTAAGTCAAAACCTTTTTCAAACATATAAGACATGGAATGATGCACTTGACTATGGCCAAAACTACATCAACCATAATCTTATCTTGATCACAAACTAAGATATAATGATGCACCCAACTATGGCTGAAACTACATCAAAATACCCTAAATTTCACAAGTGTTTTAATCAAGGAATGGCATAAGACTTAAATATTTAGAAGGTTTTCAACATGTAACAAACATCGCATGGTTGTAATATAGATCTCATGTGAACATAATCATGAACATAGGGCTTCACAAAATATCATACAAACAATTTGATTCAATTTTGAGAAATTACAAATCTAATTTAATCATATTAAAAGATTAATGACCTATATGATAAACTAATCTAATTAATTCATCATAAATCATGAACATGGTATATCACATATACTTGTTTTTCATAAAGACAAGACACATAGGATCTAGATCTATTTCATATAGCATGGTAGCAAATAATCAAATTAAATATAGCATGCAATTTCAATCCTAATCATGGCAAGACAGGGCTCTGATACCACTGTTGGGTTTTGGGGTTACAAACGCAGCGGAAGATTTAATTTTAACATCAAAACCCTAGCCCTATGATTAGTCTAGCATGAAGAGATTAGAAAATCATGAAATAGAATTACATACATCGAATGCGATGTAACAAAATAGATCTTCAAAATCCAAGCCTTGAATTTTGACAACGAATCGAATCTTCAAACTTCTCCTTGATCTTCAATGTGATGAATTGATCCAAGCCTTAGGTGATAACGTAACCACCCTCTAATGGTAATCACACGCGAACGAATCCAAGAACACCTTCTTGATGGATTGCTAGATGATCCTCTAGATTATTGAATCAATATTCAATAATCAAAGCCTAAATTATGGAATAATTTTGGGAAGCCTTTTGATTCAAAATCAAATCGATCTCTAAGGTTTCACAAACTTTAGAACAATGATCTAGGATAGGATTTTTGGCTGCATAGGACTTATATTTATATCACATATAACCCCTAGTCAAAATAGGTTATAAGTCCATTAGAAACCTTTTCCTTCCCGTCCAAGGAAATCACGTTTTGACCCAAAATCGCGTCGGGCACGACTCGTGCTCCAGGTCACGAGTCGTGCCACGAGTCGTGCCTGGCTATCACAAGTGATCCCAAGCCTTTTTCCAGTCGTGCACGAGGCGTACCAATGGTTGCACTCGTGCGGGGACTCATCACGAGTCGTGACAAGTGTCACGAGTCGTGCTTCACCCAAAAGTCAACCAAGTCAACGAATTCCTTGAAACGTTAAACTGCACTGGTGTGAATGTGGTGCCCAAGATAAGCAGCTCCCTTTTTTTTATTTTATTTTTTTTTGGAACCACTTTCTCGTGTAAGGGGGATCACCGCCTCACATCAGTTTGGAAACGTCCGGTTTAATTTGAAAAACGGAGTCGCCACGCCATTTTAATTTCCTCAAAACTTTGAAAAAAAGGATTTGGGTCCGGAGGTTAAGTTACCCTTTGGGAAGAACGGATCGTCGTTCACCCAAAGAGCCTTGCCGAAGCAAGTCTTCCAAGATCCGCTTTTCATACTTGCCTTAGTGTTTTTTGAAAAAGAGGGAATGTACCAAGTGGTCTTCCGGACGTATAAACCATGAGTTGGTTATCGCTCGGGATTCTTTGGATTTTTATGTATTAGGACTTTGGTCCCGTTCTCATCTTGGACTTATGATCATCATGATGGGACCTTGGGTCACATGTGATCAAGATAGGGACACCATTTTTAGAGTCCAAGGATGAGACTCTTTAGAAAGGAATGACCTTTGCCTATCAATCCTACATCTTGAGATGATTTGGATTTTTTCGGGACATTTATGCTCGTCTCAAGTGATGATCGGAGATATGTGGCTAGGGTTCATCCTTTTCTAAAGGAGAATCCGTCTATGGCATCTTTAGATGGAAGAAATGATGTAAAGATAGGACCTTTACATCATCTCGCTCCAAGAGATGCTCCAAGTACCAAGGGGACTAGGAGAGGGGTATAAAGATTGGATCTTTATGCTCATCCTATGCCTTTTTGTGCCTTAAGAAGGTCACTAGGCAATCCTAGGAGAGAGATCCAACCATGAGGGACATGGGGGATGCATGTTTAAGCTAAAGATGACACTTTTAATGAAAAGATGACATTTTAAGTGCAAAGGATGCTACTTGGTTGCAAAGGATGCTTCTTTGATGCAAAGAATGATTTTTAATGCAAAGGATGCAACTTTATGTGGAAAAATGGGATTTTATGTGCAAAGGATGCATAAAGATGTCATTTTGAGAGCAAAGGATGCTACTTTGATGTAAAGATAACACTTTTAACGCAAAGAATGCAACTTTAGTACAAAAATGACATTTTAAGAGCAAAGGATGCTACTTTAATGCAAAGATAATATTTTTAATGCAAAGGATGCAACTTTATATGCAAAAATGACATTTTAGGAGCAAAGAATGCTACTTTATGCAAAAAAGGGGGGAAGGGGTATGATTTACATGCCTAAAGATAGGATCTTTAATGACAATATACCAAGTACCAAGCAAGTATATAGCAATATGTAAAGCAAGGAGCAAATATATCACATAAATACAAGTATAATGCAAGGTAAAGGGGAGGAGAGGTCACCAATAGTGGTGTCCTCTTTCTCTTTGAAGTTTGCCTAGGGAAGGGACCAACTTTTGAAGGTTTTGATAAGGAGGGAGGTGGTTTTTGTCACTCTCAGCTCTCTGAAATTTCGTGGTGGTATTTTGGCAGAGTAACACTACTCCAAAAAATCCTTTTAAAATGAATAGAGGAGGTCTCTATTTATAGGCAGTCTGGCAGCAGCTAATGAGGCCGTGCGGCTGTAACCCCATGGCAAATGAGGCCGTGCGGTTTTATCCTGAAATGACTCAGCTCATTTCTAGAACCATGCAAGGTGGCCTTCTAAAAGGGCTTTTCACCGAAGGACTACGTGGAATTTTAATTCCTAGCAAGTCCTTCGCCCCTCGAAAGGTTTGGAAAAGTTCCCGAATTGCCCCTGAACTTTAGAAAAGTCCAGGGAATTGCCGGGAAACTTAACCGAAAGGCATGAGCCAGATTTGGGTACTTACAGAAGCCCCTCGGCAACGTCACTTGCAGGGCGAGTGGGGTTGTCGATAGAAAAGGATCCGATCTGGCGAATGCCGAGACGGATTAGGTGACCAGGGTGGTCGAGTGGCTGAACCTTTGGAAGGCTACCTACGTATCCCAAGTGGGAATCAAGCCATAATCGTAGTTCGGAAAGAGATCCACTGGGGAAAGGGGTGTCATATGTGACGAGTTGGCTGAACCTAGAGTAGGCTACCTACGTATCCCGAAGGAATCAAGCCAGGCCGTAGTTCGGAATAAGATCCGCTGGGGAATGGCGAAGAGAAACTGTTCTCTTGCTGGGGAAATAAAAGGGAAAGTGATCTGGGAGGTCAAGTGACTGATCCTACTGGGGATATGTTAGATGAAGGAAGTGACCGATGTGGTCGGATATTTAGACCTCTATGAGGGGCTACTTCATCACTGAGGAGTGATGAATGAAGAGGGTGACCACTGCGGTCGGATGGATGGACCTTTTATGAAAGGCTACTTCATCACTGAGGAGTGATGAAGGAAGAGGGTGACCACTGCGGTCGGATCTGGACCTTTTATGAAAGGCTACCTACGTATCCCGAAGGAATCAAGCCTTGGTCGTAGTTCAAGTCTCACTAGATAGTTAGGAACAGGTCTAGGATCCTTGAAGTTTCGACGATTCATGGAGGAGTCACCTAATTTGACAATTAATGGAGGTTGTCACCTGATTGACAATTAATGGAGGTTGTCACCTGATTGACAATCAATGGAGGTTGTCCTAGCGTTATTCCGTTATAACGGAAGTAACGGAGGCGACTCGAGAGGAAAGTCTATTTGTTTAGAGATAACGGATATCCTTGGGAAAACGACGTTACTCTAGTTAAGAAATAACAGGAGTTATATGCCCAAGTGGAAAGTCCAGGAGCATAGATGTAATTTCTGCTCAGAGCAAAAGAGGCCGCCCGGCATGAGATGAGGGCAAAAGAGGCCATCCGGCTAGAAGTTTAATTTCACCAGATTATTTAAAACTGGAATTGAAATGGGCATTGGGCACCATTGCCGCCCTCTGCTGCCGAGGAAGAGAGAGAGGAGAGAGAGAATCTTCAAAATCCTTCAATTCCCTTGCTTCTCTTGATTTAGGATGGATTCGGAAGGGAACCCGATGCCTAGGCAAGCACGGAGGAATATATCCGAAGCCGCTAAGGAGGAGGAGGGAGCTCATTCGCACGGAGAGGAAGTATGACTTCATTACGCCTCCATAGGAGCTTTATCCCGGTAGGGGAGAACACAAATCAACGAAATCTCAATCAGTTGGGGTAAGCATTCTTGATTTGCTTGATTTCGTCAATTTTGATTGAATTTTGATTGACTTAGGGTTTGACCCGATTTTTAGGAACTTTTCGAATTTTCCTAGGATTTTGCTGATGGTTTTGGAATTTTGATGATTAACCTATGAGGCTAAGGAGATAAATGAACAAGCATGTGCAATTTATTTGAAAAATAATGAGAATGACCCATTTTTTTGAAAATAAAGTAAGAAAAATAATGTCTAAAATATGACGGAGTCCTTGCATGTGCTAGAACTAGGTTAATTCTTGATCATGGGTGAGAAAACGGGATTTTGGACGATGAAAAGGATTCATGCATGCCATTTTTTTTTTTGAAAAATTAATGCTTATATGCAAAGAATGTTGAAAATTGGAATTTTTGTGTTTTTGGGAGCAATGTGCTTGGCATGACGTGTTTCAAGTGATGAAAGACACGCTTTCTGTTCGGTCGAAACCTAACGGTTTATTTTATATCCGCAAGCGCACGGGCTATTGTAATATAGCGGGTGCAAGTACGAGTCGATCCCACAGAGACAGGGTTTACTTAAGGGATATTTTTGTCTTTTAGAAAATATAGAAAGGATTGGGGGGTAGATAAAATTTGTTTTTAGAATAATAGAGAGATCATAAACAGAAAATATTTTTAATTTAAATCTTATAAAACGAAGCATTCTTGGGATTGGAAATCATACACATATTCTTATTCATCAAATTGTCATTGTCTTAGAAATAAAAGGTTTTCATAAAAAGCAAGGATGGTATGTTAGGCCTACGCTATTTCGGGCTAGGACAATAGCGTTTGTATTCTTCACTAATTATGTCCTAACCGTTTGAGAAATCCGTTTATGTTTGCCCCGCCCCGTCACAAACGGGCATTCCGGCTTATCTCTAGCTGACCATAATTAGTAAGAATCCATTAAGGACGGAAGTCAACATACTTTCCATTAAAGGAACATCCCTAGGCCATTGAACTACTCTCGTGATCAATAAACCTAGTTTCTTTATATGGTTCCGTCAATTGAGATTCTCCGCTAGGTACTTCTCTCAATTGATCGAATCATACAAATTGATATCGCCAATAAGTAAGGCATTTAGAGAATAATATAAAGAGATTGTTTTAGATGAAGAAAGAAGACAAGACTAATCATTTTTAGATGATGAATAAGCATGCTTTTGAGTTTCCAACCCCAAGAATATGGGGATTACTCACAAGCCATTTATAATATATAAGCAATTAAAATAAGAGATTGAGTAAGAAAGACTTATGATGAACAAATGCTGGAAATAATGCTTCACTTTTATTGCTCTTCTTCCAAAGTGACTTCAAGAACAAAATAATGACTTGATCTTCAAATCTCCTTAGAAATTGTTATCACAAGTATTTGTGTTTTCTATCTATCTAATATCGTAGTTTCTCTCTAATAATTCGTGTTTTAGATCGATCACTAGGGTCCTATTTATAAAAAGGAGGGAACTCTTCAATCGGGTGCAACCAAAAGGTGCCTTTACGTCCGCAGTCGCGTTTTGCACGGCCGCGTCAAGGAAGTTGCACGGCCGTGTGACCCTTGGCGCCGCATTTGAATTTAAGTCTTGACACTTCGCACGGCCGCTCCTATATAAGCCGCACGGCCGCTCCATAAGATGACACGGGCGCTCCCTCTTCAAGACACGGCCACTCTATAATTTAGGGCCAAAAATGGCTCCGAAAGGCCAAGTGCACGGCCGCTCCATCTTTGCCGCACGGCCGCTTGTCTCGAATTTTAACTTCGTGTGCTTGATTTCGTTGGTGCTCTCCCAAGTCTTTTGCCTTGAAGTGTCCAAGTATCCTTTTGATAAAAATGAACCTAAAACCTGTCTTAAAAAGCAAGAAAAATACCAAAAGCGTAAAATCTAGAAAATAAGGAAAAGGAACTAAAAAGTATATGAAATGAAATGAGAAATGATGATTTATGCAATAAAAAGTATATAAAAATAAGGATAAATGACTATATAATAGTCACTTATCAAACTCCCCCACACTTAAACCTTTGCTTGTCCCCAAGCAAACTTAGAATGAAATATGGAGAGGGAGAAAAATATGATTGATCCCTCAGAAATAAAGTAGCAAGCCCTTGAATGCCTTGTAGATAATGCCTTTTATCTATCTAATCATATTTTGAATACCTTTAAAAATTTATTTTAGGAAGAAATATTTTAGGGATATTTTAAAGAGATAAAATGCAAGACAATAACCTAGTATAGCATATATAGAATTTTGACCAAGTAAAGCATGCTAGAAGGAAGAATCTTCTTGGTAGGAAAAGCTATCACTTTTTAGAGTGATTTTTTTTAGAAAAGATGAATTTTATTTCTTTAAGATGTACAAGAGAAGGTATAGACATTTTATTCACAATTTAGAAGTTCAAGAATTGTATTACATTCTTGAATCACAAGGGTGAAGAATGGGTGATGGTAGTGGAAAAATCTCGTCAAAGTCAAACAAATTTATCTTATTTTTGTACGTGTTATATTTTTGCAAAAGACCTAAGTTATTCTTGATCCTTTCAAGTAGGAGACATTGTGGTCGCGAGCCCCATGTTCCTAATACTTAGATCAAGAATACTTTTGGATATTATTTCCGTTTTGGCAAGGAAGCATCGTCGCAGCGAACGCCGTGCCCCGAGTTACTTAGGAGATAATAGGTTTCTTTTTGCTTTTAAGGTTTGGTGACCATTGTCACTCTTTTATTAATAAGATAGAAGTGTTTTTCTTTGACTTGATTTGAAAATGGAAGGATGGAATTTATGAAAGGGTGTGATTCAAGGGATGCAAACAAAAGGTGCTTCTAAAAAGGGAATAAATATCTAATAAAGATAAAAAATGTACAATCTTAAAAGAATATATTCAAAATTTGCATATATAACCAAGCATAAAAGAATTCCTTTCTAATCAAATGCATTTTCCTTGATGAGATTCTATATTGTGCTATACCAACTTATGAGGCTTTCAATTATTTCCTAAAAAGATCCCTTATACTTTTCCTTTTTATAGATTTCTAAGTGTATAGAAAATATGAGAGGAAAGATAAAGGCATTTATACTAGGGCAAATGGCAAGCATAAAGATAATGATTTTTGATCATCATAGGGATTTTTTTTTTTTTTTTTTTTTTTTTTTTTTTTTTTATATATATATACTATTATACATGCATAAAAGAAAAAAAAAATGCAACTAAGTTAAAAAAAAGAAAAATTATACTAGAAAGCAGTTAAATCTATACTAGAAAGCGAAAAATAAAGCGAAAAATAAAAGGATAGATTTACCCCCCCACACTTGAAATGAACATTGTCCTCAATGTTTCAAGAAACAATGCCAAATCCCGGAAGGGTAAAGGGAAAAACTTACTAAAATGGTGGTGGTGGTGGAAAGTTGTCCCAATAGTTTGCCCCATAGTTGTAAATGTCGTCAATCCTCCCTTGAGCATATTGAATACGACCATCCATTTGGCCGAGTTGTTGAAGGATTTGAGCGTTTTGCTCAAGTAGTTGACCTTGTTGGGCAAACATTTGATCGAACCTTTGGTAGAAGTCGGGTGGCAATGGGGCTTGAATCTCTTCTTCTTCTTCTTCTTGGCCTTCTCCTCCAATGGCATTTGGAAATATCCAAGTCTCGGATTCTCCTACTCGGGCGGAGGGAAGATTGTTGCTTGGGAGTACAATGTAGGGCGTTTTTCCCGCTCCTACTAACCAATTATACTCATTATTCCCTCTTACCGAAATGAGTTGCATAGTTCGAAGAGTTGGAATATCCAGTTTTGTTGACCCTCTCACCTCAACCCAATCATTTGGAACCTCAAAATTAAAGTGCTTGGCAAATAAAGTAACAATTCCTCCCATATGAATCTCCCCATTAAAGTTGGGAGAAACAATGTCACCAATCAACTCAAAGAAGAAATTGCAAAGATTCATCCTCCTACGCCTATTAGCAAATCCCCATAACAAAAACAACTCCTTCCTATTCACTGTTCCCTTATCCTCCCTAGCAAAGATGGTACAAGCGAAAATTCTATGTATAAGGCGGAAGGTTGGGTGAACGATAGAGGAGGCTTTGGCACTTCGGGATGTGTAGGATGGAAGGCCGGTTATTTGGTTCCAAAAGACATTCTCATTATATTCAACGGGCATGTCGGGAAAAGTTTCGGTGTCAAAGGATAATCCCAAAATTCTACTAACTTCAGCCCCGGTTAAGTGGAGTTCCCTTCCGCCAAGGCGAAAGTCAATATGAAACTGATTAAACTTTCTCCCCGTTAAACTACAAGTATCCTCCTTAACCTTACTCTTCACCGTGCTCAAAAATTCTAGGGTAAGAACTTCATAGGTCTTCTCATGCTTTTGGAGAATTCCCTCGGATCTTAACCCCATAAACAAAGTCAGAACATCATCATAGATTCCTAATGATCGTAGGGCATGCCTATCAGGAAATTGGGTTGGCCTAATCCTTTTGGAACTTAAGGCAACGAAACGTGCCGTCTCCCTTGGGCTCCTAAAATCAATCCCCAAAGTATTGAGAGTTGGATTAAAGCTAGAGGAGGAGGGTTGCTCCTTTCGAGACTTCTTTGTTACTCTCTCCGTAGCCTTTCCTTTCCCTTTGGTAGCCATTATCTCAAAACCCAGAAAAATTGAAAGACAAGAGAGATGAAGGAGTTCTTACCCGAAGAAATTGCTGAGTAAACCCGAAATCTTTGATGCTGCCCACTGAAATGTCCAAGAGCTTCCTCCTTAACCTTAATCTTGAGCAATCCCTTCGAATTTCATGAAATGGGTGAAGGGTTTTGGTATTTTCGGAATTGGGGTTTTAGGAGGGTTTTTGGACTGATTTTGGTGGTGGAGGAGGGTTTTTCTGAGGAATTTAGGATGATTGAGGGTTGAATTGTGAGTAAAAATGGTGTAGGAGTGGGTATTTAAAGTGGATGGGGCGGAGGTTTTGAGGGAGAAAGGTTGAAGATGAAGTAAATGAGGGAGGAGGGGAAAAGCTGCGTCTTTTGACTGGAACGACGCAACTCCCTAGACGTTTTGCACGGCCGTGTTAAGGAACTTGCACGGCCGTGTCCCTTTTACTGAGTCAACACGTCCCAACTCGATATGAACTGCACGGCCGCTCCAAGATGAGCTGCACGGCCGTGCGAACTAAATTTCACCATTTTTAAATCTTTTTCCCTATAAAATAAAGTTAGCACAAACAAATATAAAAACTAAAAAATAAAAATAAAATGAAAATAAGACACAAATAATCCATCGGTTACCATCCCGATGATGCTTGTTTTAGGTCCTTAGCTTGACCCCTTCCCGGTAGTAGGAGATGCATGATATTTGGTTGGCCTTTTGTCATTGACAACTTGCCATTGCCATCCTTCCGGGGTAATGAGTATTTTCTGCGGTAGACATTTCTTCCATCCCGATTTCTTGGGTAGAACAAGTGACCTATAGTCTTTGCACTTTCGAAAACTCGAAGTGACCTCCGTCTTTGTTCTTTTTGACTTTTTCACTGCATTGTTAGTTTTGGGACATGCAGAAATATCTAAAATATCATTGCAAATCAAAGGTTCAATATTTATGAGATCATTTTTTATTTCTTCCTTTGATTTTGTTTCCTCACCCATTAAATCTTCTTCACTAGGAATCCAATTTTCTTCGCTAGGGGTGTAGGTTTCTTCAATTGGGGTCCAATCTTCTTTACTAGGAGTATAGGCCTCTAGATAGGGATCTTCGAGAACTGGCTTATGCATACTAAATTCGACCCTTTCTTTCCCTATATTTAGGGAAAATGTGCCATTTTTCACATCTATAATTGCCCCCGCAGTGGCAAGAAATGGCCTTCCTAAGATGACGGGAATATAATGGTCTTCCGCCATATCCAAGATAACAAAGTCGACAGGGATGATTAAGTTCCCTACTCGACAAGGCAAATTTTCCATAATACCAACGGGGTATTGAACGGATCGGTCTGCCAATTTGGAGAGTTATGGTTGTGGGTCCGAGTTCCCTATACCAAGCTTCTCGCTAACCGATAATGGCATTATACCGACGCTTGCTCCTAAGTCAAGGACAAAGATTATCTATGTTTATTCCTGCCAACACAACAAGGAATGGTGAATGTACCTGGATCCTTTAGTTTTGGAGGGTCTTTATTTTGCAAAACGGCGCTTACCTCCTCCGCTAACATAACATTCTCATTTTCTTTTAGCCTTTCTTTTTCAAAAATTAACTTTTTTAAAGGTTTAACGGCTAAAGGCATATCTTCATCTTTTCTAAAATAAGGAATGTTAACATTAATGGCATCTAGGTTATCAAGGAATTCATCATAATCCTTGCCTTTTTCTCTAGGGGATTCCGTCCCCAAACTAGTCTCAATCATCGGAGGGATTGGACTGTAATTATTTCTAGGGCATTCATTTTTCTTTTCTTGCTCATCCCTAGTTTTTACCACATTAACTTGCTCATTTGGCCTTTGAGGTTGACCGGGAAGACTCCCTTGTGGTCTATTCAATGGGGTAGCCTGTTGAGCTTGTTGGGTTTCTAGCATCTTATTATGCGCTGCCAAGTTATCAAACCTAGCATTTAGCAATTTAAAACATTCCCTAAATTCATTATTGATCTTTTCTTGGGAATTTTTATTTTCCACTACAAAATCCATTATAAGATCTAATTTAGATTTAGGGGGAAAGGTACTTGCATTGTTGTTGAAATTCTTAGGTGCAAATCCCGGAGGTTGTGTAGATGATTGCGGATTAAGAACGTTGTTATTCTTGTAGGAAAAATTGGGGTGATTCCTCCACTCGGGATTGTATGTATTAGAATACATCCCCCCTTTTTGCCCAAAAGAATTAACGAAGTTCACTTGATCGTTAGAGGTAACGTCAAGTAACTCGCAGTTATCCGTACTATGTGAGTTAGACCCACATAGTTCACATACCACATTTACACTAGCAATGGGATTGACATTAAGATTTTCAAACTTTTTCAAAAGCATGTCAACTTTAGAGGAGAGAAGAGTAACTGCATCAACATTATATTTACCGGGCGTACCTTGTTGCTGCTCCCTCTCGCTTGACCATTGGTAATGGTTCAATGCAATGTTTTCGATAAGGTCGTACGCCTCATCGACTCCTTTGTTCATCAACGCTCCTCCTGCAGCGGCATCAATGGTCTCTCTTGTTTTGAAAATGAGACCGTTGTAGAAGGTGTGAACAATCAACCACTTTTCTAGCCCGTGGTGGGGGCACATTCTGAGAAGTTCCTTGAACCGTTCCCATGCATCATACAAAGTTTCACTATCTGTTTGACAGAAGTTAGTGATCTTTGTTCGTATCTGGGCAGTCTTGCTTGGTGGGAAAAATCGACCAAGGAATGCTTCTTGAATTTGGTCCCATGTTGTCAATGAATTCTGAGGACCGAATTCAACCATTGTTTCGCCTTATCCTTGAGTGAAAATGGAAAAAGGCGCATCCGGATTGCTTCCACCGTAACACCTTGAATACGTGTAGTATCACAATATTCAAGAAATGTTTGGATGTGTAGATGGGGATCTTCGAAGGCAGTGCCGCTGTATTGGTTATTCATAACCATGTGCAATAATTGCGGCTTTATTTCGAAGTTTGCCGCTCCGGCATTCGGCACAACAATAGGGGATCTAGTTCCCGGGGTACTTGGGTTAACAAAGTCCCGTAGGGTCCTAGCAGGTGTTTGCGGTTCTCCGTCCATGTGTTTTTGTAGAGTTTCTCTAAATCTTCTTAATCTTTCGTGAAAGCTTCTTTCGGGTTCCGGATCAAAGTTGTCAACAAATGTCCGAGACCGTTTCATAAACTACAAGAAAAACACTTGAAGAAAAATTAAACGTAACAGATTATAGGACAAGAAAGCAAAATAGTAAAAACAAAATAAAAACTAAAAATTTGTAGTAAAGACAAAAATAAAAAGTAAACCGTTGTCCCCGGCAACGGCGCCAAAAACTTGTTCGGTCGAAACCTAACGGTTTATTTTATATCCGCAAGCGCACGGGCTATTGTAATATAGCGGGTGCAAGTACGAGTCGATCCCACAGAGACAGGGTTTACTTAAGGGATATTTTTGTCTTTTAGAAAATATAGAAAGGATTGGGGGGTAGATAAAATTTGTTTTTAGAATAATAGAGAGATCATAAACAGAAAATATTTTTAATTTAAATCTTATAAAATGAAGCATTCTTGGGATTGGAAATCATACACATATTCTTATTCATCAAATTGTCATTGTCTTAGAAATAAAAGGTTTTCATAAAAAGCAAGGATGGTATGTTAGGCCTACGCTATTTCGGGCTAGGACAATAGCGTTTGTATTCTTCACTAATTATGTCCTAACTGTTTGAGAAATCCGTTTATGTTTGCCCCCGCCCTGTCACAAACGGGCATTCCGGCTTATCTCTAGCTGACCATAATTAGTAAGAATCCATTAAGGACGGAAGTCAACATACTTTCCATTAAAGGAACATCCCTAGGCCATTGAACTACTCTCGTGATCAATAAACCTAGTTTCTTTATATGGTTCCGTCAATTGAGATTCTCCGCTAGGTACTTCTCTTAATTGACTGAATCATACAAATTGGATATCGCCAATAAGTAAGGCATTTAGAGAATAATATAAAGAGATTGTTTTAGATGAAGAAAGAAGACAAGACTAATCATTTTTAGATGATGAATAAGCATGCTTTTGAGTTTCCAACCCCAAGAATATGGGGGATTACTCACAAGCCATTTATAATATATAAGCAATTAAAATAAGAGATTGAGTAAGAAAGACTTATGATGAACAAATGCTGGAAATAATGCTTCACTTTTATTGCTCTTCTTCCAAAGTGACTTCAAGAACAAAATAATGACTTGATCTTCAAATCTCCTTAGAAATTGTTATCACAAGTATTTGTGTTTTCTATCTATCTAATATCAGTAGTTTCTCTCTAATAATTCGTGTTTTAGACTGATCACTAGGGTCCTATTTATAAAAAGGAGGGAACTCTTCAATCGGGTGCAACCAAAAGGTGCCTTTACGTCTGCAGTCGCGTTTTGCACGGCCGCGTCAAGGAAGTTGCACGGCCGTGTGACCCTTGGCGCCAGATTTGAATTTAAGTCTTGACACTTCGCACGGCCGCTCCTATATAAGCTGCACGGCCGCTCCATAAGATGACACGGGCGCTCCCTCTTCAAGACACGGCCACTCTATAATTTAGGGCCAAAAATGGCCTGAAAAAGGCCAAGTGCACGGCCGCTCCATCTTTGCTGCACGGCCGCTCTGTCTGAATTTTAACTTCGTGTGCTTGATTTCGTTGGTGCTCTCCCAAGTCTTTTGCCTTGAAGTGTCCAAGTATCCTTTTGATAAAAATGAACCTAAAACCTGTCTTAAAAAGCAAGAAAAATACCAAAAGCGTAAAATCTAGAAAATAAGGAAAAGGAACTAAAAAGTATATGAAATGAAATGAGAAATGATGATTTATGCAATAAAAAGTATATAAAAATAAGGATAAATGACTATATAATAGTCACTTATCACTTTCTAGGCAAAGGATGCTAGAAATATTTTTTATGAATGCTTTTCTTTGAAAATATGTGCACTTTTGAATATATGCATGCTTTTTGAGAAGAGATGAAGGACTGACACATTTTGTTGTGTTTTCCTATAGGAGAACAAGTCGAGGGGACCTTCTGAGGTCGCAGTGAAACTATGGGAGAGGATGCCCAATTTTGAGAAAGATGGGGTGAACCCCAAGCAGCTTGTGATGTCTACTGGTCTGGATTTGTTTATTGACGCTATTGGCAGAGGTATCCATGTGACCTCTAAGAGCAAGGGGCTGGTTCAGGCCCTCTCAGAGTTCTGGTGGGACACCACCCACAGCTTTCACCTTAGCTGGGGGGAGATTACGGTGATGCCAGCCAACTTCACTGCTATCACTGGCTTGCAGTTCACTGGGAGGCCTGTGACTTGGAGGGACCACATCACGGCAGAGGAGTTCAAAGCTATAGTTGGGTTTGACCTCCGTCCTAAGGGGCTAGGGATGGAGACAAGGAATGTGGAGGTGGCGGTCCAGAATTGCATGCAGGGGTTTGCCGCCAATGAGGTGACCGCCCACCAGCTCGCGAGAGCTTTTCTGTGGTTGATGCTGTCGGTCACTATCTTTGCGAACTCTGGGACACTGGCTATGGTTTGTTTGCTTGATTCTTTGGAGAATCTTGATGAGGTTGGGGCGGTCTCTTGGGGTGAGGCCGGACTGGCAGAGCTTTACTTCTCCTTGGACTTGTACAGCCGGAACAAGGCTGCCTCTATGGACTGCTTCTCCTTTGCGCTTGAGGTAGTCTCACTTTTCTTTTCTCTCTTTTACTTTCTGTCTTGAGACTTTTATGAGAGAAAATGACCCTTTTGTTTTGAACATGCAGGTCTGGTTTTGCGAGGTGATTGGGTTCTTTCCGTGGAACCAGCAGAGTGATCCGGAGATCTTCCCGACTATGATCCGTTGGAGGGGAGATGCTAGAGACAAGTTTACCGGGAAGACCCGGATCACTTTTGACTACAAGATGGTGAGACCAATCATTAATAGAGATGGGCATGAGGGAGTGGACTTCTACCCTTGGGGGAGGTACCTGGAGGTTCTGCTAGGGGATGCCGTGGAGGTGACCAGGCAGAGGAGGTGGCTGACGGGCTTGACATGTGATGTCATATACTTGGGGGACCGTTTTTCTAGGCAGCATGGCCATGTCCCTCCCTTGGATGCCATTACTCCTCACGATCCTCCAGTACGGATGCTGCAGCCCAGGGACTGGTCAGAGGATAATATTGCTAGGTATCAGGCTGGCGTGGAGGCCGTGGAGTATTTTGACTTTGCTACCCCGTACGCCACCTTCGTGGAGCAGCGGTTGAGGATGCCACAGAAGCTAGTGAAGCTGGCCGTCACTCAGGGGTACAGGGAAGCTGAGCCTACTGACCCGCCGATGCCTCCTGCTCATCTTTCCTATGTGGTCAATGGGGTACCGAGGAGGTTCATGATTCCTGTTCCTGACATGAGGGAGCCCCAGTATACTCTGTCGCCTGACAGCACTATGAGTACACTTTAGGGTCTTTTCCCTTTTTCGGATTTCTTTGCTTTCTGCAATTTTGAACCTTTCTTGAGATTTACTGAGTTTTCCTTCTCTTTTCTCAGGTTCCTGCTCGTTCCTATGACAGCTTGGTCAGGCATAACAGGGGCTGGAAGGACGTGTGCCGGTCCATTCTGAGGAAGTTGGCATGCGCTTCCAGGGCTGGGGCTAATGTGCAGGAGCCCGTGCGTAAAAGAAGGCATGTCGGGAGCACGACATCTACCTCCTCGGCCTCAGAGTATTCCTCTAATGCCATGCCTCAGGGACAAGGACCCAATACCAGCATCCTGGAGCAGTTAGCCGAGTACGAGCATGTGAATGTGAATCTTTCTGATGTGAGTGACACGGAGGACTTGATGAGGGATCCTAGCTTCTACGATCTGAGCAACGACGAGGATTCGGAGGCTTAGGATTCCTTAGAATTGACCTAGGAGGCAGGAAACAAACAATGAACACTTTTTTATGCACATTTTATTTGTTTTTCATTTTATTTGGGCGCCGATGGGGCGAAAACAATGTATTACTATTTTATTTGCTTTTCTATTTTATGCTTTATAAATTTGCATATTACTTGAGCCTCAGGGCAGTTTTTTGCTTGGAAATGGGGCTGAAATTGGACCAAAATGGTTTGTGATGACATATAACTGCATGGTTGGTGTTTGGACATGTTTTTGTACAAGTTTCATTGAGAAAGTGGGGTGAGAACTCCACTTGGGCAGCAACTTTGGTTGCTGCAGATTTTTTTCTGTAGATGGAAAATGAGGCCGTCCGGCCTAGACCTGGGGAGAATGAAGCCGTGCGGCTAACAGTTCTGTCTGAACTGGTTTTTTTCAAAATAAAATCAAGGCTTGGCCCTTTCATTTCATTTTCACCCTAGACTTGTCCCAATTGATCCCAGAGCATATTTCTGACCAAAAGATATCAACTTTGATCGTTTGCAATGGAGAAACCCGTCAGATTGCAAAAGGAGAAAAGAGACCGTTTTCTATCCGATCTTCAATCTTGGATGAGGCATAACTTTCAATCCAACAAGAGGCTATTTGATACCACTTTCAAGATCAAGTATTTATGGCATTTGAAGGATCTCCCGCCCGATTGGGACCTTTTGAGAGCCGCAGCAAAGTTCTGGGACGTCCGGAGACATGTTTACTGCTTTTCTTACAACGAGCTCATCCCAACCTATGAAGACTTCCGAGCCTTGATTGGGGGTCCAGAAATTGAAGCTGTGTCGATTCCTTTGATCGGGAATGTGCCGGTGGCAGTAAAGTTGGCATCTTTTCTGCAAATCTCTCTGGGAGAGGCTGAGGGGATGATGGTAGCCCCCGATCGGATTGACCTTTCTGATATCCCGGGCAGGTTTGGGTTCCCGGATACGGCTACGACCACTGTGGCTATGGACGCCTTTATCCTCTGTGTGTTCTCGTCTCTGTTCACGGCCGAATCCGTGGGGATTTGTCATGGTGGCCTCTTGGACATGGTCAGGGATTGCAGGGCTGGGAAAGACATTGTCCCATTGGTTTTGGGTGAGACCCTGCATGGTATTGACATGATGGTGAGGGGAGACCATTTTATGAGGTCTGGGAGCCCGGCTGTATTGACTCTGTGGCTGCAGGAGAGGCTTGGAGCTTTGCCAGGGGCTTTGCCTACTCAATGCCCTTGGGTGATTTCCCAGAGAGGTGCACCTAGGCAACAGGATCAGGGTGACTGGGAGCTGACGATGGCTCGACTTTCTACCTCTGACATTCACTGGTGGGTGCCTCATTGGAGGCTGCAGACCCGGAGGACATTTCAGGAGTCCTATGTGGTGAGGGTTCCAGGGATTTCTTGGTCATCCTTCTACATACCTTGCTTGGTATCCAGGCAATTCGGGGCCTTACAGGAGCCGTTGGGCGATTGGGAGGACATCCGTACCATGGAGGTGGTGCCTTTAGACATGAGGGATCCAGCCAGCTTCTCATTCTTTTCGAGGGCTTGGACATATACTGCTTTCCCACCCAGGGCTATTCTCTAGAGCAGGAAGAGTGCCATCTTGACCACAGCCTACTTGGACTGGTACGAGAGGGAGATGGGAGCGACTCAGGTCATATTGGGAGAGAGACGTCAGGCTTTATTGGGGGCTGACTGCGACTCGAGTAGGACTCTGAGGGAGACTGAAGCCAAGGCGAGTCGCCATAACCAGTCGGGTGACCTTATTAGAGACATGGAGGCTCGATATGAGAGGCTTTCTGAAGTCGCTCCCTTGACTGAGGCTCAGAGGGAGGAAGTACGTGCTCGTGCCCGGGTTGAGAAGGCACTTATTAACACGGGTTTGATGGAGGCTCCAGTGAGGATACCTGAGATTGGGATGAGGGAGACCGACATCATAGAAAAGAAGAGGAAGAACACTCGACGAGGTCGAGGTAAAGGGAAGAAGACCAAAAAAGACTCAGTGAATGACAACTGATATATCTTTTCTTAGGATTCCCTTATTGCCATTTGCAAACACAATAGTTTATTAGGCATTTTATTGTATTTTAGATCTTTGTAGCAGGTTAGCAGAGTCAAGAGTAGACCGTGCTTGAACTCATCAAGAAGTTTTTAACTTGTAATGAACAAGAGATATTATCTTAGAATTTATAAGACACATTTCATGGAAACTTTATTGTCTTATTTATTGTTTAGACCGAACCATTGCTGGCTGCCTATGTTCCCCTTTTACAAGAAAGACTAAGGGGCTCAGGTCTTCGTAGTTCATTCTGGTGAACTATCGGGATTTTTGTTCTTCTGGTCGTTTTTTTTTTTTTTTATGTGCAGCCCTGTTTTTTGCCTAGACCGCCATTTTTAGGTTTTTCAGCCTAGCTGGGCATTACTCTTTTTACACTAAGATTTTTTTTTTTTTTTATGTGCAACCCTATTTTTTGCCTAGACCACCCTTTTTAGGGTTTTTCAGCCCAGCTGGGTATTACTCTTTTTGCACTAAGATTTTTCTTTTTTTTTCTTTTTTTTCCTTTTTTTTCTTGACATAGTACCTTCGGAGCTTATCGCCGTTGACTGGGTGGACAAAGGGATTGCCGTCCAGGTCTGCAAGCTTCATTGCTCCTCCCGATAGTATCTTCTGCACCACATACGGGCCGATTCAAATGGGTTCCCACTTTCCCAGGGGATTGTCTCTGGTAGGGGGCTTCACTTTCAACACTAAGTCACCCTCTTTGATGTCCCTGGCCTTGACCTTTTTGTCGAATGCCCTGGCCATTCGCCTTTGGTAGGCTCGGGTGTGTTCCATGGCTTTTAGCCTTTTTTCATCAATCAGGGCCAATTCATTGTGCCGGCTGCGCAGCCACTCTACTTCGTTGACACTGTTTTCCAGGAGGACCCTTAGTGATGGGATTTCCAACTCCACGGGCAACACTGCTTCCATCCCGTAGGTTAGGGCAAAGGGTGTTTCTCCCGTAGCTGTTCTGACAGACGTTCTGTAGCCCCAGAGTGCTAGGTGCAGCTTCTCAGGCTAATCACGACCACGGATGGCCATTTTCCGGATGATCCGTTCGAGCGTCTTATTAGCAGCTTCCACGGCTCCGTTAGTCTGAGGTCTGTATGGGGACGACTTGTGGCGAGTGATTCTGAATTCTGACAGCAATCTATCGCAGTCCCCTTCAAAGTGCGACCCATTATTTGAAATGACCTCATTGGGCACCCCATATCTGCACATAATGTTTTCTTTGATGAATTGGGCCACTTTTCTGGAAGTGAGGACCTTTTAGGACTTGGCCTCTACCCACTTGGTGAAGTAGTCGACTGCTACTAACACGAATTCATGCCCATTGCTTTCTGCCGGGGCTATCTTCCCTATCACGTCAATACCCCAAGTTGCAAACGGCCAAGGAGTCATCATGCAGTACAGGTCATGAGGCGGGAGATGGTTGAGGTTGGCAAACCGTTGACATTTGTCGCACACTCGGACATGCTGGACACAGTCTGTCTCCATGGAGATCCAGTAGTAACCCATTCTGAGGATCACTTGCATCAATGCTCTGGCATTCATATGAGGACCGCGGGAACCATTGTGGACTTCGGTCATCAACTCTCTGGCCCTTTCTTGGGTGACACACAGGAGGAGTGGTCCCTGGTACCGTTTCTGGTACAGGTCGCCCCCTAGAATGACATAATGGGAGGCCAACCTTTTCAGGGCTTGCAAGCTCTTGGCTTTGATGCCTTCTTTTGGTCTACCTTCTTCATCTCTGAAAGCTGACTCTCTATTTTTGAGGAACTGGTAAATCTGACTGTACCAGGGTTCCTTGACAGGCTCGGGTCCCAAGTCTACTTCACAACAGAAAGCCGGGGCTTCTCTTCTACCCACTCTGAAGGTTTTATTGCCTTTCCCTCGGGAATCTCTACCAGTGAGGCTAGAGTAGCTAGGGCATCTGTGAATCTGTTCTTTTCCCTTGGCAGGTAATGGAAGGTCACTTCTCTTAACTGCTCAGTCAACTCCTCCATGTAGGCATGATACCTCTGAAGATTAGGGTCCACAGTCTTCCACTTGTTGGAGACCTGGTTGATGATCAGGGCTGAGTCTCCATAAACCTCGAGCTCCTTGACATTTCTTTCTAAGGCAGCCTCTAAACCAGCAATGCAAGCTTCGTACTCGACGACATTGTTCGTGGCAGGGAAGTTCAACTTGAGGGCTATGGGCGTGTGCTCATCTTTCGGATCGACCACTAGCATCCCTACGCCGTTTCCTCTCTTGTTAGCAGCTCCATCAAAGAAAAGCTGCCATCGATTCTCAGGCTCAACTACGAAGATCCCTTCATCTGGGAATTGGGGTTCAGGCCCATGGTCCTCATTACTAGGGAAGTCTGCCAGATGGTCTGACAACGCTTGACCCTTGATAGCCTTTCTCGTCACATAGTTGATGTCATACTCAGCCAAGAAGAATGACCACTTAGCTAGACGCATCGAGAGGGAAGGCTTATCGAAGATGTACTTGATGGGGTCCATTTTTGAGACAAAGTTTACAGAGTGGGCTTGCATGTAGTGCTTGAGCTTACCGACTATCCAGACCAGTCCTGCACAAGTCTTTTCGCACGCTGAGTAATTGAGCTCACTTCCCTGCAGCTTCCGACTGACAAAGTAAATGGCATTCTCTACCCGAGAGTCTTTCTTCTCCTGAGCAAGCATAGCCCCAACTGTCGTATCAGTGACAGTGAGATAGAGCAGAAGAGGTTTCTGTCTATGTGGGGGGCATAGCACTGGAGGATGTACTAAGTATGCCTTGATTTGATCAAAGGCATCCTGGCATTCCTCGGTCCATTCTGTGTCTACATTCTTCTTCATGAGCTTGAAGATGGGCTCGCACATAGTGGTCAACTGGTTGACAAAGCGGCTGATGTACTGTAGTTTGCCCATAAAGCTTTTGACCTCTGTCTGGGTTCGAGGTGGCCTCATGTCCATAATGGCCTTGATCTTTCGGGGGTCGACTTCGATACCTCGCTCCGTGACCATATACCCGAGTACTTTTCCCCTTGTCACTCTGAATGTGCATTTGGCAGGGTTCAGTCTCATGGAATGCTGTCTCAGCCTCTCAAAGAACTTTTGCAGGTCAACAAAGTGCTGTCCGTCCTCGCCTTTGGAGTGGATTATCATGTCGTCGACGTAGACCTCAATCTCCTTGTGGATCATGTCGTGAAAGAGTGCGGTCGCTGCCTTCTGATAAGTAGCCCCGGAATTCTTAAGCCCAAATGGCATCACTGTATAACAATACGTTCCCCACGGTGTGGTGAAGGCTATCTTTTCTTGGTCCTCCTCGGCCATCTTGATCTGGTTGTAGCCAGCAAAGCCATCAACGAAGGATTTGACTTCGTAGTTAGCAGTGGCGTCCACCAGAATGTCTATATTTGGCAAGGGATAATCGTCTTTGGGGCTGGCTTTATTCAGATCCCGAAAATCTACACAGCAGCGCACCTTCCCATTGGCCTTAGTTACAGTCACAATATTGGATAACCATGTCGGATATTCGATGACTCTGATGAATCCTACCCGCAGTAGCTTCTCAATCTCTTCTTTGACCTGTAGAGACCATTCTGGCTTGATCTTTCTCAGTTTCTGTTTTACTGGCTTAGCATCTGGTGCTAGAGGGATTCTGTGCTCTACTATTGAACTGTCTAGCCCCGACATATCTCTGTATGACCATGCAAAAACGTACATGTATTCTCTGAGCAGATTGACCAGTCTGTCCCGTTCAACCCCCTGGAAGAAGTTTCCAATCTGTGTCTCTTTAGGTTCCTCGACAGTACCCAAGTTCACACTTGTCAAAACCTCCTCGGCAGCTTGGGCCCGATTTTCCTCTTTGTCTGTAACCTGCTTAAAGATTTCTTTAATGTATTGTTCGTTTAGTGTGTTTGCATCTTGTTCAAATGATTCATTATTAACTGTTGTTAAGTTTTGAGTTAATTTATCATTTGTTAAGTTGGCAATAAGGGGATACTCAGAAAGATCTGTCATTTCATTCAAAGTAAGAGGAAAGATGACATTGGTTACATATTCATAATCCTCAGGCGTGAGGCCTTCGGATGACTCGGAGGACTGGAATTCAAAGATTCCTGACTCAACTGACTCTTGACCCTACTGACTCTGGACCCTACACTACTTATTGACTCGAAGTGTTTGACGCGGGTTGGACTGGGGTTTCACTCTTTCCTGCTTTTGCCCTGGGGAGTCTTGTCATAGTTCCCATTTGGCTGTGCATCATGCGGACCATCATTGCCTTTGTTTGACAGCATCCCCATGAGGGATGTCCGACTGATCCGGCGCAATCTCCTTTTCGAATCTGACTGTATCCATTTGCACCTCTGGGGGAATGGGACCAGTTGCGCTTTCGGCATCCGAGAGACAGCTTTCTTCATCATAAAAGTCTTCTGGCTCATTCACTCTTCTTTCCACATTCTTCCAAACAGGGGGCTGGGACTGATCCTCATGAGCAGTAAGAGCCATCACGAACACGTTATGCTCACCGTGAGTGATGAAGGGTTCCGGAGAGACTTTCATCATCATAGCTTGGCTTACTTCAACCTCACAATCTTCATAGGTGAGCCTTTCTTCTGTAATCTTGACTATGGTCACTAGTTCGATATCACAAAAGAGAGGTCGGGCTTTGATAACATTAACAAAATCGGTTCCTATTATGGGCCCAAATTGTCCTTCCATGGCAGAGGCATCAATCAGATCTTTCCACCCTCCTTGCAATTCAGCATAAGGAACATTGAATTTCAGGATGTATATGATCTTTGGATTCCCAAAACCGGCTGCATTTGTCTCCCCAAACTCAATCATGTTGACTCGATTGTTGGCAGGAAAAGGATTCTTGACCACATTGGGACCTCGAGGCGGTTCCATCTTGCCTTCTTCAATCAGGCGAGAGATCAGGAACTTCAGGTAGGTACAATCATTGGTGTTATGCCCATGGTATTTGTGAAAGCGGCAGTGCTTGGTTTCGTCCATCCTGACGCTAGGGTTCTTTGGTTTCCAGTTTTCCAAAGGTCTAATGAGTCCTTCAGCTACCAAACCGTCGAAGACCTTCTCTAGTGGCATCCCAAAATCTTCAGCAGTATAGGAATGAGGCCTTGGCTTCACAGCAACTTGACCTGAACTTTGTCCAACTTTCTCATTCTGGATATAATTGACAGCGCCAACCGTTTCTTTTCCCTTTACAGTGACGGCTGTGGCATTTGAGACTGGTGCCTTGTAGCGGTAGGAGTTGCCTGTTCCTGTGACCGGAGCCATGTTGAAGGCATTTTCGAACTTGGTACCGGCATTTACCATTGCCAGAAGGTCAGGATAATAGTAATTGCCAATCTGGACCCTTAACTGAGGTTTCAAGCAAGACTGGAAGATCTCCATTTGTTCTTCTTCATTCAGCGGGGTCATCATTTCACTAAGCTTCCAATTCCATCTCTTGTAGAATCCACTTACCGGCTCGTCCGGGCGCTGTAGAGTGCCTTGTAGGTCATTCCTGCTGGTTTCCCAATTCAAATTAGCCTTATACTTTTCCAGGAATGCTTCCTTGATCTGATCCCACGTAGCTCGAGCTTCTGGCCTCACATGCAGGAACCACCTAAGAGCTGAACCCTTTAATGACAATTGAAAATGGTCGGCCATTTGCTGATGTGTACAATCTTTGGCTCTCATGGCAAGAAGGTAGCTTTCAATGTGAGTCCGGGGACAATCGGTGCCATTGAACTTTTCAATCTCAGGCATTCGAAATTTTGGAGGAAGAGGGACAATTTTGCTGGGATCAGTGATCTGGTATGCCGCTTTCTTGGTGCTCAATTCCCCAAATCTTTCTTGCATGGACTTAACTTGTTCCATCAACCAAGTCATGTTGGGGTCAGGTGACGGTTTAGGATTGTTCGATTCTGAAGCAAGCTTATCAGATTTAGATGGCAGGACAGTGGGTGGCACAGTGGTAGCTGGTATCATGGCTTGGGGATCTTTAGAAGGGAAGTAAGTGTAAACTTGACCTGATCCTATGTTTCCGTGAGGCTGGTCAGAGGCATAGGAATTAGGTTCATAGTTACCAGGGTAGGAAAAAGGATACGAAACCTCGTAGGGTCCTGTTGGCAAGGTTGGGGGTGGAAGATCTGCTGTGGCAGGGCATGGGTTAAAGAGATCACTGGATTGATTCTGAGGCCTAGAGATTGTCTGGGATGGCCTATACTGAGGAGAGGGAGTGAATCCCATGGGGGTAATGCAGAGGCTGCGTAACTGGGATAGCTGTGGCGTTTGCTCTCTATTGGTAGGGAACAAAGCTGGGTCTTATCTGAGGAGGTGAGGGCGTCGGAACCCTGAAGGTCTGGGATGTGGGAAAGGACTGAAAAGGGGCAGTCCTTGGTAAGGGATCATATGTGGATGGAGGAGGGCATTGGTTATAGGCTGGGGGTGCTGAGATGGCTGCTTCTGGAGTCTCATCTTCTACCATAACCAGGGAACCGTTGGACTCAACCACTATCTGAACCCCATGACGACGAAGCGCATCAATGAGCATGGCTTGGTGTTCCTCATGGACCTTACGACTGTTTTTCAAGGCTAA
The DNA here is from genome assembly GCA_022495995.1 of Adenophora triphylla var. japonica. Classification (NCBI taxonomy): domain Eukaryota; kingdom Viridiplantae; phylum Streptophyta; class Magnoliopsida; order Asterales; family Campanulaceae; genus Adenophora; species Adenophora triphylla. Next base: position 86,619 of record JAFEMH010003916.1, on the reverse strand, counting down.
GGCTAGCTCTTCTTCCCTAGTCATCTGGTTACCCAAACCGCTGCTGTTCTCTGTTAAATCGGCCATTCTGACTCCTTGGACTGACAAAACTGAGGATTCTGGCGAACTGTCTGAGAATTCTGCGCTAACAAGCCGCTGACCCGGTATTCTTACCCACTTCTTTCTCGCTGCGGGAAAGGGATAGGAGAGGTTTAGACTCGGGGTAGGTGTTTAGGCTGAAGGCTCAAGCAATATGCAAATTAAGAATCTTCTAGTTTACTTAAAACAATGTCTTTTATTAATTTCTATTTGGTTGGAAAAGGGGTTCTGCCCTTCTTTTTCGCAACTACTCTAGATCCTGGATCAGTGGGCTCCGTCACTACGTCTATAAGCCCCTAGTATTCCACCTGTATTTCGACCTCCGAGGGTGAACAGCCCCGGGCGAGGGTCCTATAGGGCACGCGGATCCCACCGACCGAGAGAGAAGAACGCTCCTAATGGGTCTAGCGGGTCATAGGAACTTTTAACGCACGAGCGATGCAGATTATAGTCAAGGCAATGCCGGGAAAGTCTCGTCTTTCAGCCTTAACAGAATTTCGGCAGAGTTTCACTTGCGCGATTGACGCTTTGACTTTTTGGCAATGTCCGAGAAGATAATAGGCATGGGTCGGGCGATAAAAGCCGTATGACACAGTGTCACTTTGAGCTTCATTGCATACGCTGTGCGTGAGTCAAAGTCGAAGTCAATGCCGGGTCAAGATCTCGCCAATTTTTTCTTGTCGGAATTTCGGCAGAGCTCCGCTTGCGCGAAAGATCTTTGGATTTTTGGCACGGACTCGGTCTTGACTCTTACGCATCCCGTGCGGGTCAAGGTCAAGGTCAATGCCGGAGTCAAGATCTTGCCAATTTTTCCTTGTCGGAATTTCGGCAGAGCTCCGCTTGTGCGAAAGATCTTGACTTCCGTCATGGGCTAAGGCTTGACCTTTATGGGGATATGCAACTGGGCTGTATGACACGAACTAGACCAAAAACCAACCAAAAGAGTCACGGTTTTAAAATGTGTGACACCTGGGACTCGTGCACTGGGTCGACACCGGGCTCTGCCATGGTAGAGTTTGGGATGATTCCGCGGCGCCCGGGAGCATCTCCTCAAGGCCGTCCCTTATCCGCCCTGGAACCACCCGATGGCCTACAAGGACGGCGGCAAAAGTGTACAGGATATGGGGAGTCATTTGCTCGTGCGAGCACCTCACTTTCTCCTAAAAATGTTCACATTTGCGAAAGTTGGAAAACAGAGATTTTCATAAATGTGTTTTAAAGGAATGATTTTCACATTAGATCTGGGAAGTACCAAACAAAAATGCCATGATCAGACGGGCACTTAAATTTTCCGACATTTCGGTAAGTTTCCCGGTTAATGGAGCCGGTAGCCTCAATGATCATAGACCGCCAGATGTATTAACCATGATTTTCCCTTGAAAAATTTGCCATGCTGAGGTCGCAGGCCGAATCCCACAGGACATGGTTTACAGAATGCCGCAGTCGCAATGGATCAAGACCGTGCCTCACTTTGCTTATTTTTCGGGTTATTTCCTGCGGTCAAAGTATGCACTGCATTCCAAGATGCAAATGATGCAATGCAGCCCTCTGGTAAGAAAGCAAGCATCGATTATGAAATCCGCAATGAGTCTAACCCGCTCAAAGCTGAAAAGCTTTCTTTCTATTTTTTTTTCAAGAAGAAAGAATTTTTGAAAACTCAAAAGAATCGTGAATTTGTTCCTCCTTGAAACCAGATTTACTGTCTCCATTTTAGCTCCGTCCACGAGGAAGAAACACAGGAAGGGTAAGTGGTTTCCACACCCTATCCTCGTGATACCAAGTATGCTTGCTTTTTGTTTTGAAAATAAAGCTTTTCTCTGGCATTGAACATTGTGCCGGATATCGCCATGTAGCTTAAAGATCAGCTGCCCAACATTTAGTCAGACTTCGCTTGTGCAGATGAGTATTTGGCATAAAAATGTGTCTTTTTTCATAAAGGTGCATCTTGCACCTAAAATGGTTTCAATATGCATCTTAAGTGTACGCTTGCATAAAGAAATCAAATCTGCTCAGATAAACCGAGTCGTCTCCCTAGATCAGGGGGATCATTTGCATAAAAATCCTATCTTTATGCTATCACTTCATAATAAAGACTCATCTTCTTTAAAATCAAAAGCATCATTTAAGCTAAAACCTAAAAATGTCATCTTTCATTCATTAAAGAGTCATTTTTTCATCATGCATTTCCCTTTTCCAACCTTGGAACGGACCGGTGTAAAAGTTCTCATCTTTGCATCGCTCCTTCCATTAAAGGTTCATGATTTCTTTAGGAAAAGGATAACCTTGAACCCTATATCTCCGATTATCGCTTAAGAATGAGTATGAAGCCTCTATACGAGCTCGACTCGTCCTTAAAGCGTAGGATTGATGGGCTAAGGACATTCCTTCCTAAAGAACCTCATCTTTGACCACAAAGAGAGTCATTCTCTCGATCACGCAAGTCCCGAGGGTCCCGAGGTTTAAAATGCGATGATCACAAGTCACAAGATGAGGACGGGATCATAATCCCAAATACATAAATTCCAAGGAATCCCGAGCGACAACCAACAAATGGTTTCAGGACGTCCGGAAGATAACTTGGGACATTTCCCTTTTACTCTCAAACACACGCACACAAAGAAAGCACGCAAGCAAGCACGATTAATGAAATCTTGGAGACTTGCTCCGGCAATGCACTTTGGGTGAACGCCAAACGTTCTTCCCAAGGGGTAACTTAACCTCCGAACCCAAGTAAAACCTTTTTTTCAAAGTTTTGAGGTAATCAAAATGGCGTGGCGACTCCGCTTTTCAAATAACTCCGGATGTCTTCAAACTCGCGTGAATCCAACACAAAAATTTGGGCACCACATTCACAGCTTGGCGACTACTGGGATCATCCCAAAGGAGAAAAGCTTTTATTTTTCAAAACAAAAATCGATACTTGCATATAGGTGGAAACCACTTACCCTTCCCGTACACTCCCCGACGTGGGAGTTGGGATAACCGGTGGTTTAACAATCCACGTACCAAGATCCCTTTTCTAAAAACAATTTTGAAAAAAATAGAAGAAAGCTTTTCCCTTTGAGCTGGTTAGACTCCCATCGCCGATTTCATTAATCATGCTTGCTTTCTTTTACCATGCATTGCATCATTTGCATCTTGGAATCTTTGCATACTTTGAACGGAAACAACCCGAAAATAGCAAAAGGAGTGGAACTCGGAAAATTGATCCATGCAAGCCATACGGCTCAATCCTCATTGATTCTCGACCGGCGACCTCGGGCAATTCCACCAGAAAAATCATGGTTAATCTGGGCAAGCCCTAGCACTTGGGGCTATTCACCTCCATGATCGATCGGGGCTCCTTAAAATTTACGTGCTTATGTGTTGCATTTTCCCCGTCCCAAAATCATTCCTTTAAAACACATTTATGAAAATCTCTCGTTTTAACTCAAAAAGGAACATTTTTAGGAGACCGCACACTACGCGCACTCCGATATATCCCGTACACTTTGCAGACGCACGCCCTTCAAACCCGAGGGTGGTTCCAAATTTCTCGCAATAGCCACGGACAAATTTACGATGCTCCCCGGCGCGCACCGGATCATCCCAACCTCCCCATGGCAGCTGCAAACAAGTGCCGACTCAATGCATACTCGTGTCACACGTTTCAAAACCGTGACTTTTGGGTTGGTTTTTGGTCTAGTCCGTGTCATATAGCCCAGCTTGCATACCCACGTAAAGGTCAAGCCTTAGCTCATAACTAAGCCAAGATTTTCGCTCAAGCTGAAATTCTCGCCGAAATTCCGACAAGGAAAATCGGTGGGATCTTGACTCCGACATTGACTATTGACCTTGACCCGCACGGAATGCGTAAGAGTCAAGACCGAGTCTTTGCCAAAAAATCAAAAGATCTTTCGCTCGCGAAGCTCGCCAAAATTCCGACAAGGAAAAATTGGCAAGATCTTGACCGGCATTGACTTCGATTCCCGACTCACGCACCGCGTATGCAACGGTTCAATGTGACACCGTGTCATCCGGCTTTTTACCGCCCGACCCATGCCTATTATTCTGACATTACCGAAAGTCAAAACCGTCATTCGCTCAAGCGAAACTCGCCAAAGATCCGTCAAGGCGTAGAGACGAGACTTTCCCTGTATTGCCTGACTATAATCCGCATCGCTCGTGCGTTGAAAGGTCCTATGACCCGCTAGACCCGATAGGGAGCGTTTCTTACTCTGGCCGGTGGGATCCGCGTGCCCTATAGGACCCTCGCCCGGGCCGTCCCACCCCGGGAGGTCGAAATACAGTGTGGAATACGAGGGGCTTATAGACGTAGTGATCGGAACCCACCGATCCAGATCTAGAGTAGTTGTGAAAAAGAAGGGCGTAACCCCTTTTCCAACCAAATAGATATTAATAAAAGACACTCGTTTTAAGTAAACTTGAAGATTCTAATTTGCATATTGCCCGAGCCTTCACCCTAAACACCTACCCCGAGTCTAAACCTTTCCTATCCCTTTCCCGCAGCCGAGAAAGAAGTGGGCGAGAACACCGGGTCCGCCGACTTGTTAGCACAGAATCCTCAGACTTCGCCGCCGTAATCCTCGCTTTGTCGCCTTTTCGTTGTCAAAATGGCCAACATGGTAATCCACAACGGTAATGACCAAGCTTGGAGGGGCTATCCCAGCTCAACCCAAGCCTCACATCTCGGTATGATGTATGTGATTGTGAAGACCGCTTAGAGTATGAGTATCAAGAATGGATCAATGAGGACGCTCCTTCAAAGAAGAAGAAGAAGAGAAAGTCCACACAAAGCAGGCTTAAGGAAAGATACGAAGCCGGGGACAAGAGCGTAGGAACTTTGGGAGAGCCTTCGGGCAAGTTCGACTACTATGTCAATTATGCCAAGGAACCCGTCACCCCAAGCATAGTCCACTCGATACCCCCATATATAGTGATCCTCTTGAAGCGTAAAATGCAGAATTTGTGGCCATCGTGAAGTTCAATGAGAAGTCGCGTATCTAGAAGCGTAATACGTAAAGCCTATTGAATACGTAGCGCCAAGGAAGAATTAAGATCCTCCGAAGAAGACTTCATCAAAGATTATCCGTGCCAACCCTTCGTTGGCTACACCGACAAGGTCGTGGTGTCCAAGATCAGCAAAGAGAAAATGAGTTATCGCAAAGGCATTGATAAGATGAGCCGACCCTTCAAATAATGAGTCCACGCTACTTTAAGAGCTAGCCGAAAGATTGCAACAAGTTACTTTAGTTCCCTCACCATCTTTCCACAAGACCGCCACAATGATTTCCGGCAAGCTTTTTGATCGCTCGAAGTCTCCAACTTTCCGAAAACGCCGGCAAGACCAAGCTATTCCCTGTGGCAACAAAGAAGAAGGAGTGAGATCCCGGCCCAACCCTTGTCAAGTCCCCTCGAGTCAATAAGCAGCGTAGGGTCCAGAGTCCGTAGCTGTCTATTCGCCGAGTCAGAATCTTTGAATTCCCCCTCGTAGTCATCCGAAGGCCTCACGCCCGAGGATTATGAAAATGTAATCGATGTCATCTTTCCCCTTATCTTGAATGAAATGACAAATCTTTCGATTATCCTCTTATTGCCAACTTAACAAATGATAAATTAACTCAAAACTTAACAACAGCTTAATAATGAATCATTTGAACAAGATGCAAACACACTAAACGAACAATACATTAAAGAAATCTTTAAGGTGTTTCGTAAAAGAGGAAAACCGGGCCCAAGCCGCCGAGGAGGTTTTGATAAGTGTGAACTTGGGTACTATTGAGGAACCTAAAGAGACACGTATTGGAAGCTTCTTCCGTGGGGTTGAAAGGGACAGATTGATCGAGCCGCCGTAGAATACGTCGACGTGTTTGCATGGTCATACAAGGATATGCCGGGGCTAGACAGCTCGATAGTAGAACACGTAATCCCTCTAGCACCGTATGCTAAGCCAAGAAATGTAAACCGAGAAAGATTAAGCCGGAATGGTCTCTACAGTCAAAGAAGAAATTGAGAAGCTACTGCGGGTAGTGGTTCATCGTAGTTATTGAATACCCGACATGGTTGTCCAACATCGCGACCGTAACCAAGGCCAATGGGAAGGTGCGCCGCCGTGTGGATTTTCGAGATCCGAACAAGGCCAGCCCCAAAGATGACTACCCTCTCGCCAAACATAGACATCCCGGTGGATTCCACCGCCAACTACGAAGTCAAATCCTTCGTTGATGGTTTTGCTGTGCTACAACCAGATCAAGATGGCCGAGGAAGACCAAGAAAAGACACCTTCACCACACCATGGGGAACCCATCGTTATACAAGAATGCCATTCGGCTCAAGAATGCCGGGGCTACTTACCAAAGGGCAAATGACCGCGCTTTTTCATGACATGATCCACAAGGAGATTGAGGTCTACGTAGATGATATGATAATCCACTCCAAAGGAGAAGGTGGGCAAAGACTTTGTTGACCTACGAAAATTCTTTGAGAGACCGAGACAAAGATTCCATGAGACTAAACCCCGCCAAATGCACCTTCTGGAGTGACAAGGGGAAAAGTGCTTGGGTATACGGTCACTGAGCGAGGTATAGAAGTCGACTTCGAAAGATCAAAGCCATCATGGATATGAGGCCACCTCAAACCTGCATGTAAGGTCAAGAGCTTCATGGGTAAATTGCAAGCACATCGCCCAAGCCACAATCGCCTGACCACTATGTGCGAGCCCATCTTCAAGCTCATGAAGAAGAATGTGGACACGTAATGGACCGAAGAATGCCAAGATGCCTTCACTGCATCAAGGCATACTTAGTACATCCCCGTACTATGCCCCCACATAGACGTAAGCCTCTTCTCGCTTCTATCTCACCGTCACGTACACGGCTTGGGGCTATGCTTGCTCAGAAAAGAAAGACTCTCGGTAGAAAACGCCATTTACTTTGTCACCGGAAGCTACAAGGTGGTAGCCGAGCTCAATTACTCAAAGATGTGAAAAGACTCCGTGCAGACTCGGTCCGGGTAGTCGGCAAATTGAAGCATTATATGCAAGCCCACCCCGTGAATTTGGTCTCGAAAATGGACCCCATCAAGTACATCTTTGACAAGCCTTCCTCTCAATGCGTTTAGCGAAGTGGTCCTTCTTCTTGGCGTATCACGACATCAACTATGTGACCGTAAAGGCCATCAAGGGTCAAGCATTGTCGAATCACCTCGGCGAATTTCCCCAATGAAGACAGAGGGCCCGAACCCCAATTCCTGCATGAAGGGATCTTGCAGCTGAGCTCGAGAATAGATGGCAATTGTTCTTTGACTGAGCCGCTAACAAAAGAGGAAATGGTGTAGGAATGCTATCGTCGATCCGAAAGATGAGCATACCCCCATAGCCCTCAAGTTGAACTTTCCCGCCACGAACAATGTCGCCGAGTATGAAGCCCGCATTGCCGGGCCTGAGGCCGCCTTAGAAAGAAATGTCAAGGAGCTCGAAGTTTACTGAGACTCGCCGATCATCAACCAAGTCTCCAACAAGTGGAAGATCGTGGACCCTAATCTACAACGATATCATGCCCATATGGAGGAGTTGGATCGGACAGCTTCAGAGAAGTGACTTTCCACTACTTGCCGAGGGAAAAGAACAGATTCGCAGATGCCTTAGCTACTCTAGCCTCATTGGTAGAGATCCCCGAGGGAAAAGCCATAAAGCCCTTCAGAGTGGGTAAGAGAAGCCCCACCTTCTGTTGTGAAGTGGACTCCGGGACCCGAGCCCATAAAGGAACCTTGGTACAATCGTATTTACCAATTCCTCAAAGACGGAGAGTCGCCTGTAGACGAAGAAGGTAGACCAAAAGAAGGTGTCGAGCCAAAAGCTTGCGAGCCCCGAAAAGGTTGGCTTCCCATTATGTCATTCTAGGAGGCAACCCGTACAAGAAACGCTATCAAGGACCACTCCTCTTATGTGTCACCCAAGAAAGAGCCAAAGAGTTGATGACCGAAGTCCACAATGGTCCTCGCGGTCCTCACATGAATGCGAGCCCCGATGCAAGTGATCCTCGTAATGGGTTACTACCGGATCTCCATGGAGACAGCATCGCGCTCAAAGACGTCCGAACTCGCGACAAATGCCGCCGGTTTGCCAACCTCAACCATCTCCCACCTCATGACCCGTACCGCATGACGACTCATTGGCCGTTTGCAACTCGGGGCATTGACGTGATAGGGAAAATAGCCCCGACAGAAGCAATGGGCATGAGTTCGTGTTGGTAGCCATCGACTACTTCACCAAGTGGGTAGAGGCCAAGTCCTACAAGGTCCTCACTTCCGTAAAAGTGGCCCAGCTTCATCAAAGAAAACATAATGTGCAGATATGGGGTGCCCAACGAGATCATTTGATAATGGGTCACACTTCGAAGGAGATCGCGATAGACTGCCGTCGAATTCGAGTTACTCGCCACAAGTCGTCCCCGCATGCACCTCGGCACCAATGGAGCCGTGGAAGCCGCTAATAAGACACTCGAGCGGATCATCCGAAGATGGCCACCCGTGGTCGTGATTGGCCCGAAAAGCCGCACCTAGCACTCGGGGCTACGTAACGTCTGTCGTAATGCCCACAGGAGAAACTCCTTTTGCCCTAACTTACGGATGGAAGCAAGTGTTACCAAAGCTGAGTTGGAAATCCCGTCATTAAGGGTCCTCTGGAAAATGTTGTCAATGAAGTGGAATGGTTGCGCAGCAAGCATGATGAGTTAGCCCCGCTGACGAGAGAAGGCTAAAAGCCATGGAACACACCCGAGCCTACCAGAGGCGAATGGCCGTGAGCGTTTGATAAAAAGTCAAGGCCGGAGACATCAAAGAGGGTGACTTAGTGCCGAAAGTAAAGCCCCTACCGTAGACAACCCCCGGGAAAATGGGAACCCGTCTGGATCGGCCCTTATGTGGTGCGTAAGATATTATCAGAGGAGCCATGAAGCTTGCAGACTTGGATGGCAATCCCTTTGTCCACCCAAATAACGGTGATAAACTCCGAAGATACTATGTCTAATAAAAAAAAAAAAAAAAAAAAAAAAAAAAAAAGGGTGCAAAAGAGTAATACCCAGCCTAGGCCGAAAACCTCAAAAAGGGCGGTCTAGGCAAAAACAGGTTGCACATATAAAAAAAAAAAAAAAAAAAAAAAAAAAAAAAAAAAAAAATCTTAGTGCAAAAAGAGTAATGCCCACTAGGCCGAAACCCCAAAAAGGGCGGTCTAGGCAAAACAAATGGCCGCACACGAAAAAAAAAATTGGTTCACCGTAATGAACTACGTAGACTCGAGCCCCTTAGCCTTTCTTGTAAAAGGGGAACGTAGGCACCATATATGGTTCGGTCTAAACAATAAAAGGACAATCAAGCTTCCATGAAGTGCGTCCTAAATAATAAAGGGTATTTCAGCCATAAAACGGGTCCCAATCAATAAAGACATTTGAATTTCCATGAAATGTGTCTTGATTAATTTTTAAGATAATATGCCTTGTTCATTACAAGTTAAAACTTCTTGATGAGTTCAAGCACGGCCTACCTCTTAACTCGCTAACCTCGCTAAAAAGATCTAAAATACAATAAAATGCCTAAATAAACTAATGTGTTTGCAAAATGGCAATAAGGGAATCCTAAGAAAAGATCTCGTCGCCGTCATTCGCCGAGTCTTTGGTCTTCTTCCCTTTTCCTCGGCCCGTCGAGTCTTCTTCCTTTTTTGTCTATGATGTCGGTATCCTCATCCCGACCTCCGGTATCCTCACCGGAGCCTCTACCAACCCCGTGTCAATGAGTGCCTCTCTATCCGAGCACGAGTCCGCACCTCCTCCCTCCGAGCCTCGGGCCAAAGGAGCGACCTGACAACCTCTTGTACCGAGCCTCCATATCTCTGACCAAATCACCTCGACCGGTTATGGCAACTCGCCTTAGCCTCGCCTCCCTCGTAGTCCTACTCGAGTCGCAGCCGCCCTCCCAATAAAGCTCGACGTCTATCCTCCAAGATAACCCGAGTCGCTCCCATCTCCCTCTCGTACTCAGCCCAAGTAGACAGTGGTCAAGATGGTGCTTTTCCCGCTCCCGAAGATAGCCCCGGGTGGGAAAGCAAGATATGTCCAAGCCCTCGAGAAGAAAGAGAAGCCGGGCGGGATCACTCATGTCCAATGACACCACCTCCATGGTCCCATGTCCTCCCAATCACTCAATGGCTCCCGTAAAGCCCCAAACCGCCTGGATACTAAGCAGTGGTATGTAGAAGGATGACCAGCAGAATCCCGGAACCCTCACAACATAAGACTCCCGAAATATCCTCCTGACCGCAACCTCCAATGTGGTATCCACCAACGGATGTCCGAAGTGGATAGCCTAGCCATCATCGCCTCCCAGCCTACCCTGTTCCCGCCGCCTAGCGCACCTCTCCGAGAAATCACCCAAGGGCACTGAGTCGGCAAAGCCCCGTGCAAAGCCCCGAGCCTCTCCTCGCAGCCACAAAGTCAACATAGCCGGACTCCTGACCTCATGAAACGGTCTCCCGAGCCATCCTGTCGATCCCATGAAATGTCTCTCCCAAAACCAGCGGACAATATCCTTCCCACTCAGCAGCCTCTCGACCATGTCCAAGAGACCACTATGACAGGTCCCCACGGACTCAGCAGTGAACAAAACAGAGAATACGCAGAGAATGAAAGCATCCATAGCCACCGTGGTCGCAGCCATATCTGGAGACCCAAACCTGCCCGGGATATCAGAAAGGTCAATCCTATCCGGTGCTACCATCATCCTCTCAGCCTCTCCCAAAGGAATATGCAGAAAAGATGCAAGCTTTACCGTCACCGGCACGTCTCCGATCAGCGGAATAGATATAGCCTCGCCTCGGGACCCCCAATCAAGGCTCAAGTCTTCGTGCGTTGGGACAATTTCGTTGTAAGAGAAGCAGCAAACATGTCTCCTGACGTCCCGTAACTTTGCTGCGGCTCTCAACAGCTCCCTAATCGGGCGGAGATCCTCAAATGCCATAAAGACTTGATCTTGAAGGAAGAATCAAGCAGCCCCTTGTGATTTTGGAAGTTATGTCTCGCCCAAGATTGAAGACCGGATAGAAAATGGTCTCGCTTCCCCCTTTGCAATCTGACGGGCTTCTCCATCGCAAAGTGTTCAAAGATGGTGCTTTTCGGTCCAAAATATGCTCTGGGAACAATTGGGATAAGTCTAGAGTGAAAATGAAATGAAATGGCCAAGCCTTGCTTTTATTCGAAAATAACCACTGCATGTAACCGTTAGCCGCACGGCTTCATTTTCCTCAAGGCCATGCCGCACGGCTACATTAGCCCTCTCGCAGAAAAAATTCTGCAAAGCAACCAAAGTTGCTGCCCAAGGGAGTTTTCACCCCACTTTTTCAACCAAAACCCGTACAAAACATATCCGTAAGCCATTCAAGCATTTATATACCATTATAAATCATTTTGGCCCAGCTGCCCCAATTCCAAGCAAAAAGTCACCCCAAGGCTCGATAATATGCAAATTGAGAAAGCATAAATTAGAAAAGTAAATGAAATGTAAATACAATGTTTTCGCCCCATCGGCGCCCAAATAAAGCAAAAATAAACAAAGTGTGCATAAAAATTGTTCATTGTTTGTTTTCGTTCCAAATCTATTCTAGAGACCTCCTAGGCCTCCGATTCTTCTTCCTCCTCATCGCTACTCAACTCATAGATGCTAGCCTCCTCATCAAGTCCTCCCGGTCGCTCACGTCGACAAATGGACATTATCATGCCCGTACTCACCCACCGCCTGCATCGTCGTACGGGGCTGGGTCCCCGCCCCGAGGCATGGCACCGGGAAGAGTACTCCGAGGCCGATGAGGTAGACGTTGTGCCCCCCGACGTGCCGTCTCTTGTGCCTGTGCTCCCGTGCATCCGCCGCCTTCAAGCGCAGCGCCTTCCTCGAAGAGACCGCACATGTCCTTCCAGCCCTATTCCCGCCCGACTCACCCTATCGTAAGTGCGAGCCGGAACCTCGAGAAAAAGAAGAGAAAATCTCGAAAATCTCAAAAATTGCAAAAGCAGAAAATCTAAAAGCTAAAAAGGGAATAAGACTCCTAAGAGTATACTTACAAGGTGCTATCAGCGGCAAGGTGTACTGGGGCTCCTAGCATCGGGGACAGTATCCTCATCCTCCTCGGCACTCCATGGACCACATAGGACGAGATGCGCAGGAGGGATCGGCGGGTCAAGAGGCTCATCCTCCCCATATCCCTCGAGTGACCGCTAGCTTCACTAGCTTCGTGGCGTCCTCGTGCGCCGCTCCACAAACACAGCTGTAGGGGGTGTCCATGTCAAAGTGCTCCTCTGCAGCCCACGCCTGCCGTACCTCGCTATCTCATCCTCCGGCCATCCCGGGCCGTAGCAGCATCCGTGCCGGAGGATCCCGAGGAGTAACGGCGTCCAATGGAGGGACATGACCATGCCGCCTCGAGAAACGGTCCCCAAGTAAATGACATCACATGTCACCCGGTGAGCCACCTCCTCCGCCTCGTCACATCAATGGCATCTCCCAAAGAAAATCTCCGGATACCTGCCCCAAGGGTAGAAGTCCACTCCGTCGTGCCCATCCCTGTTGATGACCGGCCTCACCATTTTGTAATCGAAGGTAATCCGGGTCTTCCCCGTGAATTTATCTCTCGCATCTCCTCCCGAACCATAGCAGGGAAGATGGTGACATCACTCTCTTGGTTCCAAGGGAAGAACCCGATCACCTCGCAAAACCAGGCTGCATGTTCAAAACATCAAAAGGTCATTCTCTCTCTTATAAAAGTCTCAAGACAGGGAAAGAGAAAAGAAAAAAGAAAGGAGACTACCTCAAGGGCAAATGAGAAGCGATCCATGGAAGCAGCTTTGTTCGACTGTACATGTCCAACGAGAAGTACAACTCCGCCAATCCGGCCTCTCCCCAAGAGACCGTCCCTATCCCATCCACATCCTCCAGAGTCGAGGAGGCAAGTCATAGCTAGCGTCCCGCATTGGCGAAGATAGTGGCCCGATAGCATCAACCATATGAATGCTCTAGCAGCTGGCAGGCGGTCACATCATTAGCGGCAAAGTTACGCATGCAAGTACGAACCGCTACCTCGACGTTCCGCGTCTCCATCCCCGGCCCCTTGGGAATCGGCTCAAACCCTACCAAAGCCTGGAACTCCTCGGGCGTAATGTGGTCTCTCCAAGTCACGGGCCTCCCGTGAACCGTAGGCCATTAATAGCCTGTGAAATCGGCAGAGTCACTGTAAGCTCTCCCGGCTCGGGTGAAAGCTATGTGTCTTGTCCCACCAACTCGAAAGGGCCTGGATCAAGCCCTTGCTCTTCGAGGTGATGTGAACACCCCTGCCGATAGCCTCTACAAACAAATCTAAGCCGGTAGCCCGCACCAGCTGCTTGGGATTCACCCCATTCTTCTCAAAATCCGGCATCCTCTGCCAAAGCTTAACCGCTATCTCCGATGGTCCTCTAGACTTGTTCTCCTGTAGACAAGCACAAAGAAAAAAAAAAGTGTCAGTCCTTCATCATTTTCAAAAGCATGCATATATTCACAAAAAAAAAGAGAGTGCACATGTTTTCAAAAGAAAATCATTCACAAAAGTTTTTCTAGCATTATTTGCATCAAAAAAGCGTCTTTCATCATTTGAAACACGTCATGTCAAGTCCCGTTGCTTTCCTAAGGCACAAAATCATAATTTTCACAATTTTTTGCACATAAGCATTATTCTTTCAGAAATGGCATGCATGAATCATTTTCATCTTCCAAAATCATGTTTTCTCATTGAAAATCAGAATTTTGACCTAGTTCTAGCACAAGGCAAGAACTCCGTCTCATATTTTGAAAATTCTCATTCTTACTTCATTTTGCGAGAAAAAAGTGAGTCATTCTCATAATTTTCATCAAATAAGTTGCACATGCACATTCTTAGCCTCATAGGTTGTTCATGCATCTCAAAATCATTCAAAAATCCTAGAAAATTCCTAAAATTCGGGTCAAGCCCTAAATCATTCAAAATTCAAGCAAAATCATCGGATTTGAGCAAAATGAGAATGCTTACCCCAACCGATCGCGGGTTCGTTGATTTATGCTCCCTTCTCCCCGGGTAAAGCTCCGATGGAGGCGTAAGGAAGTCATACTTCCTCTCCGTCCGAACGAGCTCCTTTCTCCTCCTTCTCGCAGCCGCGGAGATGTTCCTTCTTGCTTGCCTCGGTATGGGATTGCCCTCCGGATCCATTCCAATCGATAGAAGCAAAGGGAATTGAAGAATTTTGAAGAAATTCTCTCCTTTCTCTCTCTCTTCCTCGGCAGTTCTTGGGCGGCAATAATGCCCAATGCCCGTTCAAACCTCGTTTTAAATAATGCGAAAAACAGGTCTCTAGCCGTATGGCTCCTTTTTCTCCATCTCATGCCGGGCGGCTTCATTCGCTTCTGGCGTAAATTACAATCCTGCCCCTGGACCTTCCACTTGGGCATGCAATTTCCGTTATCTTTTAACCAAGATAACATCTTTTCAGAAAATATCCCTTATCTCTTTAGCAATCAAGCTTTATTCCCAGTCGCCTCCGTTAATTCCGTTATAACGGGATAACACTAGGTGACAACCTCCGAATTGTCAAAACTCTAAACTGAGCCTACCTCTATCCAGAATAGTGACGTATGCTAAGTTTCTCTCAACTTAAGCTACCTCTATCCAGAATAGTGACGTATGCTAAGTTTCTCTTAACTTAAGCTACCTCTATCCCGAATAGTGACGTACGCTCAAGTTTCTCTCAACTTAAGTTACCTCTGTCATGAATAGTGACGTATGCATTGGCAACCCATATCTCTGATTCGAAAGAGATTGAGACGTATGCTCAAATCATTGGCAACCCACATCTCTGATTCGAAAGAGATTGAGACGTATGCTCAAATCATTGGCAACCCATATCTCTGATTCGAAAGAGATTGAGACGTATGCTCAAGTCATTGGCAACCCATATCTCTGATTCGAAAGAGATTGAGACGTATGCTCAAGTCATTGGCAACCCATATCTCTGATTCGAAAGAGATTGAGACGTATGCTCAAGTCATTGGCAACCCATATCTCTGATTCGAAAGAGATTGAGACGTATGCTCAAGTCATTGGCAACCCATATCTCTGGTTCGAAAGAGATTGAGACGTATGCTCAAGTTTTTCAAACTTTAGCAACCCATATCTCTGATTCGAAAGAGATTGAGACGTATGCTCAACTTCACCAAACTCTAGCTACCTCTATCCACTCGATAGTAACGTAAGCTCTAGTGTCAATCAGGTGACATCCTCCAGTAATTGTCAATCAGGTGACAGCCTCCATTAATTGTCAAAATCTCAAGAATCCTAGACATCGTTCCTAGCTATCTAGTGATGCTTGAACTACGATCAAGGCTTGATTCCTCCGGGATACGTAGGTAGCCTTTTATAAAAGGTCCAGCCATTCGACCACTTTGGTCACCCTGTTTCTTTGTCACTCCTCAGTGATAAAGCGCCCTCATAGAAGTTCGATATCCGACCACCTCGGGTCACTCCTAGCATATCCCCGCAGGATCAATTGCTTGACCTCCTAGGTCATTTTCTCTTCTTTTTCCCCCAAAGAAGAGACCGGTTTCTCTTCTTCCTTCCCCGGCGGATCCTAATTCCGAACTACGGCTGGCTTGATTCCTCCGGATACGTAGGTAGCCTTCCAAAAGGTTCGCCCACTCGACCGTCTTGGTCACCCAATCCGTCTCGGCATTCGCCAGATCGGAGCCTTTTCTATCGACAACCCTACTCGCCTTGCAAGTGACGTTGCCGAGGGCTTCGTAAGTACCCAAATCTGGCTCATGCCTTCCGGTTAAATTTCCGGCAATTTCGGTAAGTTTTCCGGTAATTCCCAGAACCTTCCTAGTGTTTCGGAAACATTCCGGAACTGTTTTTAATTAAATAAAGGCCGAAGGAATCCTTCCTAATTAAGAAACACGTTTTTCTTAATTAGGAGGGAAGGTTCTAGAATAATGCCACCTTGCATGGTTCTAGAATGCTGAGTCACAATGGATAAGCCCGCACGGCTGCATTAGCTCGCTGCCTCTGACCGCACGGCTTCATTAGCCTTATCCAGACTGCCTATAAATAGAGCCCTCCTCTACCCATTTCAAAAAAACAACAAGACACACAATAGAGATACAATACACTCACAAACACAATCAGACGTGAAGAACACCCTTGAAGGCTCAAGAAGGCGAAGAAGAAGCTCAAGAAGCCATCTCCCTCCTCCTTGAAGACCCAAGACGAACCTCTCCTCCTAGCTCCGTCCGAAGAAGCGAAGGAAACGATTGGTAACCTCGCACACCCTAACCTTGCATCCTAATTGCTCTATACTTGCTCATTGCATTCTTATATTGCTTTTATCTTGCTTGGGACTTGGTAGATTAAAGATCATTTCTTTATCATTCCCCTTCCCCTTTGCATGCATTAAGACCTCATTTGTCATAAAAATGTAGTCTTTTTCATAAAGGTGCATCCTTTGCACCTAAAACCCCTATTTTCCAATAAAAATGTTATCTTTATGCATCATTTGCATATAAAGATCAAATCTTTTTCAATAAAAATGCATCCTTTGCATCAAAACCCCTTTTTTTAATGCATCATTTGCATAAAAATCCTATCTTTACGCATCACTTGCATAAAGATCATTTCTTTCAATCAAAAAAGCATCATTTGCTAAAACTAAAAATGTCATCTTTTCATTAAAGAGTCATTTTTCATCATGCATTTCCCCTTTCCCCCAACCTTGGAACGGACCGGTGTAAAAGTTCTCATCTTTGCATCGTTCCTTCCATTAAAGGTTCATGATTTCTTTAGGAAAAGGATAACCTTGAACCCTATATCTCCGATTATCGCTTAAGAATGAGTATGAAGCCTCTATACGAGCTCGACCGTCTTAAAGCGTAGGATTGATGGGCTAAGGACCCTCCTTTTCTAAAGAACCTCATCTTTGACCACAAAGAGAGTCATTCTCTCGATCACGCAAGTCCCGAGGGTCCCGAGGTTTAAAATGCGATGATCACAAGTCACAAGATGAGGACGGGATCATAATCCCAAATACATAAATTCCAAGGAATCCCGAGCGACAACCAACAAATGGTTTGTACGTCCGGAAGATAACTTGGGACATTTCCCCCTTTTACTCTCAAACACATGCACACAAAGAAAGCACGCAAGCAAGCACGATTAATGAAATCTTGGGAGACTTGCTCCGGCAAGGCACTTTGGGTGAACGCCAAACGTTCTTCCCAAGGGGTAACTTAACCTCCGAACCCAAGTAAAAACCTTTTTTTCAAAGTTTTGAGGTAATCAAAATGGCGTGGCGACTCCGTTTTTCAAATAACTCGGATGTCTTCAAACTCGCGTGAATCCAACACAGAAATTTGGGCACCACATTCACAATTACCGACGGACTTTTACCGACGGACGAAGTCCGTCGGTAATACAGACGGAAACTTTTCATTTACCGACGGAAATTTATTTTATTTTACCGGGAATTTAATTTTTTAAAATTTCGTTTTGTCCGTCGGTAATTTTTAATTTCCGTCGGTATTACCGACGGTATTACCGACGGACTATGTCCATGTAATGAGACGGACCCGTCCGTCGGTAACTAAGTTATATATATACCCATTTATGCCTCAGTAATTTACAATTCGCAAACAAACGAAATCAACGAACGCCGAACCCTAGCTACCTCTGAACAACGTCGTCGCCGATCCTCGCCGTTCGCCGTTCTCGCCATTGCCGGTAAGGAATCTCTCTCTCTCGCTTTCTTCTCTCAATTGCTTTCTCTCTCTCACCGATTTCTCTCTCTCACTCGCTTTCTCTCTCTCTCTCTCTCTCTCATTAGTGTCACGGCCGTTCGCCGTCGCCGTCGCCGATTGCGGCGAGGTAAGGTTCCGAGCCTTTACATCCCTAAAGCTGGTTACTGTGCAAATTCGATCATATGTATATCATATGTATATAAACGATTTTGTGTGATTCATGTTTGGTGCGATAATTGAAGATGTTCGAATTTTATAGGGGGTGAGCGAGAAATCATGTATGCTCAAAATGTAAGTTTTGTCAAATTGCTCCCATTTCCTTGTAGCTTTTGTGTACTGTATGGTGTGTATATGTGAAAGTGGTTCCTGATTTAAATGGTTCGCTTTGCCATATTGCAATTTTTTATTATCTATATGTGTGTTAAATGGGAACAAGGTGTCTGATTTTCTTTACTTATAAGTGTATGTCATAGATAAAAGTTTAGAAAATCTTTGGAAAGTCTTAGTTTCGTTTTACGTATAGTTTTTATCACATTCATATATATGCATTTATATTTGTACACACACATATAATTGGGGTGGGGTGGTGGAGAAACTCAAATGGAACTTTGGGATCCTCTTGGGGTGGATTGATTAGGTGAAATGGATTTGGGAATACTTAATCAACATCTTACGAAGAACTAACCCTAGTACCTCACCGACTTTTCCCATATATTGCCCCCTTCTCCCCCAAAACAGATTAGGGTTAGTTAAAACATTTCGAATAGGAATAGAGACTCTTTAATTTCATAATATTTGGAGAATAACCTATAGAGAGGTGAGGAATCAAAATATAAATAAGATTAGAGCCTTTTTTCACCCACTATCAAAATTCGTCTTCTTTGACCAAGGAAGGCAGGCAAACAAGTTCATTGCCGTTTGAGTCAAGGATTTTCTGTTTAATAAGAGTTTTTACGGTGAGCCGTAAAAATTCTTATTAAACAGAAAATCCTTGACTCAAACGGCAATGAACTTGTTTGCTCCGTCTTCCTTGGTCAAGATGAGATTGGGTTTTGATAGTTGTGGATGAGAACGACTCTTATCTTGTTTATAAATGTTAATTTAATTCATCATTGTAAAATTTCAAATTTTACAATAAAGAATTAATATTTCAAATTATTCACAATATTAATAATTTAAAAAATATGATAGATGTGTGTGTTAATTCATTATTGTAAAATTATGCATTTTACGGTAATGAATAAAAATTAATGTTACGACGTAACGTTGTGACGGTTGAAACACAAAAGCTTAGAAACCCGTTTAAGAATCTTTAACTTATCATGTTGAGGTCAACATGTAGTCATCGATTCTTAAATTGTACGTGTGGACGATCTTGAAATGCACGATTATATGATTTGTAAATATCATCATTGTCTATTAAAATTGCTTGAATAGTCGATAGTTGAGATATTTCGGTTGCATTAATCCTATTGTTCTGCGAGTGTATACTAGACATATATGGTTGATTACACACTGTCGATTCTAATCGATAGTGTTTGATTGACCTAGTCTACGTCGTGCACTTGGAGACCATGGGGTTATCTTCTTGAAATTTCTTGATTTTCGATTATAAAGCAAGTAGACAAGGTGATATTTGCAATTCATACGTGTATTTCGGGATGGGATAGAAGCCAACCCAATTCTAAACCTAATGGACATGAATTGTCCTTTCATCATAGGAAATGATATACTTTACAACAAAGAATTAAATATTAATATTTAAAATATTAATAATTAAAAAAATGTTTAATAAGGTGTGCGATAGAAGCCAACCCCAATTCTAAACCTAAAGAAACATGTCTTGTTGCTTTTAAGTTTGTAATCCAAATTTAGGGAATTGTAATGCGTTAATTACATCTAAACCGTTAATACATTATGAAATGCGGGAGTTAATTATGTCTCGGAGAAGATCGTAGTTGGATGGATAATCGTAGTAATCCCGGTAGAAGGGGTGTCGAACTCAATTCTTAGAAGGTTTAGAACATTTTGTGGAGTTTGCTAGAGCGCATCCCGGTGCATGCGTGGTGATAAGATTAGGTGTCCTTGTAAAAGTGTAAGAATAGAAAATATATGAGTGTTGGATGGGTAAAGAAACATGTTTTAGAGTCGGGGTTTGTTGATGGTTACAAGGTATGGATAGCGCACGGGGAGCGTTATGTGGTTGAAACAAGTGTTCGCAATCATCCTCTTGTATCAAGTGGTCCGCCAAGGGAACCTGAACATTTGATTGATGAAGAGGAGCCGTCTGTCGGTTTGGATGATATGGTTCGAAATGCGGGCGCCCAGAGTTTGATTGGAACCCTAATCCAACAGAGGCACCAAATCCCGTTGCAAAGAAGTTTATGGATTTAATGGACTTCGCAAATGAGAAAATTCATCCTGGTGCAAAGGCTACGGTGTTAGAGCAAGTGGTGAGCTTTTAAATATTAAAGGCGATACAAATATGAGCCAAAGATACTTACGATCGTATAATGTCATGGGGACATCGGATGCTACCCGAAGAAAATAATATGGTTCACAATTTTTATGAGACGAAAAAGTTGGTGGGGCGGATCGGTCTTGGGTATGTTAAAATTGATGCTTGCAAGAATCGGTGCATGCTTTTTTATAAAGAAAATGAGGGCCTCGATACATGTTCAATATGTGGACTTAGTAGGTATAAGCCACAACGCCGTGGTAGTGCCAAGCACAAGAAAACGTGCCTCGGGCGCGATTACGTTATATGCCGCTAATTCCCGGTTGCAACGAATTTACGCATTGAAAGAAAGCTCGAAGCCATGCGTTGGCACAAAGAGTGTCCTCGTGAAGAGGGTGTGATGACTCATCCTTCGACGGTGAAGCATGGAAACATTTTGATGCCACTTACCCCGATTTTGCTTTGCGGATCCTAGAAACATAAAGTGGGGATATGTACAGATGGGTTTTCTCCATTTGGACCAGGGGCAAAATATTATTCATGTTGGCTGTTATAGTCACAGTGTATAATCTTCCCCCGTGGTTATGTATGGTGATCCTTATATGTATTTGAGTTTGTTCATTCCCGGCCCTTCGAATCCAGGCAAAAACATTGATGTGTATCTTCGACCTCGATGGATGAACTCAAACAGTGTGGAATGATGGTGTCCAGACATGGGATGCTTTCAAGTTGCAAAATTTTAACATGAGGGCTGCAGTGATGTGGACAATTAATGAATTTCCTGCTTATGGTATGATGTCGGGATGGAGCACACATGGGAGATTGGCCTGTCCGTATTGTATGGAAAATACAGATGCATTCACACTTGACATTACAAGAAGCGGTGTTGGTTTGATTGCCACAGACGGTTTCTTCCTAGTGACCATCCATTTCGTAAACGAGAGGAATGCTTTCACCAAAAATAGAGTTGAGCAACGGGGCCCCCTCCTCGTCGAGTGGGGAGGATATTTTTGAGCAGGTGTCGAGGTGTCGATGTCGGGTGGGGAAAGATGTTTTCAAAGGATAGACCAGACGGATTTGGTAAAGACCATAAGCTGGATTAAAAGAGTATATTTTGGGAGTTACCGTATTGGAAGACAAACTTGATAAGACATAACCTTGATGTCATGCATATTGAAAAAAATGTGTTTGACAATATTTTCAATACAGTGATGGGTTTTAAGACCTCAACGAAGGACACAGACAAGGGTCGGCTAGACCTTGAAGCGATTTGCAATCGTAAAGATCTGAACATTACTAAAGTTAATGGAAAAGATTTCAAACCAGCTGCTCCCTTTGTTCTGTCAGGAGAGGATAAGCAACGTGTTCTGCAGTGGTTGAAAGATTTGAAACTTCATGATGGGTATGCATCTAATATTGGCAACTGTGTGAATGTGGAAGAAGGGACGGTATATGGGTTGAAAAGTCATGATTGTCACGTATTATTGGATAGGTTGCTACCCATTGCATTTAGAGACATTCTCCCTAATGAAATATGGGTTGCCCTAACGAGAATTGAGTGAATTCTTCAGCATTGACTTCCAGCACTCTTCGTGTTGAGGATATGAAAAGACTCGAAGAGAGCATTGTGGTGACAATATGCAAGCTTGAAAAGATATTCCCGCCATCTTTCTTTGATTCAATGGAGCATTTACCAATTCACCTAGCTTATGAAGCTAGAGTTGGAGGACCTGTTCAGTATAGATGGATGTATCCATTTGAACGATTTTTGGGGAGTTTGAAAAAGAAAATGAGCAATAGAGCAAAAGTTGAGGCATCTATGTCTGAATCAGTGATTGTCGACGAAATTGTGTCGTTTGTTTCAACATATTTTCACCCAGACATTGAGACAAGGTTCAATAAAGTGGGACGCAATTATGATGGGGGAGTCACTGATCCTGATGGAAAAATTTCAGTTTTTTCTTCTCCTGGTCGATTCCTTGGCAATAGAAAGTGCACGCGCATGCTAAGCAAAAAAGAATTAGATGCGGCTAAACTCTATATTCTCCTTAATTGTGCTGAGGTCGAGGACTACTTGAAGTAAGCATTCTTCATTTGTCACTAAGTAATGTTAATCCTAATAACTTTAAGACGAACTAAGCAACTTTATGTTCTCCTTGAATGCAGTATGTTCGAAGAACAGGCTGGAGACATTGCGCCTGAATTGATTTCAATAAGGACAGACAACGAATTTCCCTCCTGGTTTAATAATTATGTAAATGCCAATTCATTAATTCAATGTTTTTAATAGAATTTGAAGTATGAGTTTTTTATTATCTATGTGTTTTTATTTAGATTTTGAACAACCTTGGAGATGCAAAAGCTGCGAGATTACAAGCATTAGCACACGGTCCGTCCTTAAGAGTGAATGTATATAAGGGATATTTTGTCAAGCTACGTATTCCACACCGAAGAATATGGCCAAACGAAATCAACTTGGAATAGCGGGGTCAATCTCAAGGGAAATCTCGATTATTATGGCGTATTGAAAGAAGTTATTGAATTGGAGTACTTGCTTGGAAATTCTGTAGTTCTTTCAATTGTGAGTGGCGGGACGCTGAGCGAGGCATTAATAAACATGGCACTTTTGATCTCGTTGACTTAAAGCATTCTTCTAGGCATAATGGTGATGATGTGTTCATTCTTGCATCTCAAGCACAACAGGTGTATATGACCCCCTACCCCCGTCGACGAAGAGAGTCTAGCGGATGGTGGGCCGTATGGAAAACCAAAGCAAGAAGCACTTTTGATATACCATTGCGTGCAAAAACGTCTACTTCAAATATTGATTCATCATTACATGATTGTTATCAGGAAGAGGAAATGCCTATACCTTCGATTATTGACTTGAATGATAATGTCGAGGAGGATGAAGCATTAATGGCCGAAAACACCCGTCCACTAGGGGAGGAAGTCACTTTCAATGAAATCGATGATGACAATGTGGAGGATGAGGAAGGAGAAGGCTATATATCTGGGTCCGATGATGAAGATGAGGAAGAAGACGACGACGAGGAAACTAGTGAAGAAGAAATTGAATTTTGTAGTGATAGTGATCAAGATTGTAGTGAATGAATCAGTTTAGTTTTAATTCAGATAATGTTTTGTATATAATGTTTTGTACATTTTATATCACTTATCACTGTAATAATAATAATAATAATAATAATAATAATAATAATAATAATAATAATAATAATAATAATAATAATAATGGACATAAATATAATAATAAAAAATAAAAAATAAAATAATCAATAAAAATAAAAATAAAAATATACATATATGTATATATATAAATATCATTATTGTCTATTAAAATTGCTTGAATTGTCGATAGTTGAAATATTTCGGTTGCATTAATCCTATTGTTCTCTGAGTGTATACTAGACATATATGGTTGATTACACCGTCGATTATAATCGATAGTGTTTGATTGACCTAGTCTACGTCGTGCACTTGGAGACCATGGGGTTATCTTTGTCAAAATTTCTTGATTTTCGATTATAAAGCAAGTAGACAAAGTGATATTTGCAATTCATGCGTGTATTTCGGGATGGGATAGAAGCCAACCCCACTACTATCACGTACAACCACTACCATGGGGTTATCTTTGGAGTGGAAAATCTCAAGTTTTTGCACAAGTGTTAGGCCCAAAGATTGAAACTTTGATTAATTATTATAATAATAAATCTACTTTCAAAGTTTCAATCTTTGGGCCAAATGCTTGTGCAAACTTGATATTTTCCACTCCAAATTTCATTATAAATGTAAACCCTCTCTCTCTCTATTTTAAAGAAAACAACAATATTATTTCAAATTCAAGCGGTCAAGTGAACTCCATTATTTTGCTTCTTTTTGTTTTTAGTAAAACAACCTTATCTCGAAACCACCGGTCCATGTGAACTCCATTATTTACCGTTTTCATATTGTCATTTCTATTTTAAAGCCGCAAGAAGTGCAATGTCGACAGGACACCAAGTCCACACCGTTACCCACGTTTTGTTTACTTGATTACTCTTTACATGCTATGTAATATTTAAATTTTGTTCTACTTGATAATATTTTCTCGTCTACATATATAATATACTAGTTTAGATATGTCGGGTCGAGGTGGCAATCGTTCAAAGAGAGGGAAGGTTGCGGGTTTTGTCCATCGTCTTGTTTCACCAAGGACGGGAGGGAGGATCTACTGCAGTTCTGGACGTAGTGAACCATCCGAGCGGGTTAATTTGGACGCAATTATTAATGAGGAAGGAAAAATGGAAATATCTATCTCTCCCAGTGGCCGCAAGTATCATTTAATTGTAAATGTCATATATATAATGTTTACATTTTATTATTGTCTTTTTATTTGTATATATATTGATATATTGTTTTTTAATTAATATCTTGATAGGTTTATACATGCATGGTGGTGGTAGCGGTAGCAAAGCAGGCGGCGCTCGTGGTTGTTAAACATGAATTTTCATTGACATGTAATTAAACAAACAAACATATGTAGTTTCTTTTTCCACTTTCCCTTTTTCCCCGGCCTTTCCCTAGTTTCCCCTTCCCTTTTCCCCTTTCCCCGACCGTTTCCCCTTTCCCCCTTTCCCGGCCGTTTCCCCTTTCCCCTTTCCCGGCCGTTTCCCCTTTCCCTTTCCCGTAGTTTCCCCTTTCCCTTTCCCGGCGGTTTCCCCTTTCCCCTTCCCCTGTCGCTTGATTTGGACAAACATATGTATTTTATTTGATGTACAAGCGAAACAGGTTGTTTGTGTGTGTTTGTAGTTTGTAATTGGGTTGTTTGTGTGTGTTTGTAGTTTGTAGTTTGTAGTTGTTTAAAACAGGTTGTTTGAACAGGTTTACAGCCTTTTACAGGTGGTTTAATAATAAAACAAAATTTTTTTTTTAAAATCTGGCCAGATTACCGACGGAAATTTCCGTCGGTAAACTAATACAAAAAAT
The DNA here is from genome assembly GCA_022495995.1 of Adenophora triphylla var. japonica. Classification (NCBI taxonomy): domain Eukaryota; kingdom Viridiplantae; phylum Streptophyta; class Magnoliopsida; order Asterales; family Campanulaceae; genus Adenophora; species Adenophora triphylla. The sequence continues at coordinate 61,265 of JAFEMH010003916.1, read as the reverse complement.
AAATAATTCAATTTTTCCGGCGGAAATATCCGTCGGAAAATAAAAAATAAAAAAATAATACTCAAAATACCGACGGACATATCCGTCAGTTCAGGGTTTATATTCCGACGGACAGATCCGACGGTAAATTTTTTGATTTCCGACGGTTATAACCGTCGGTAATGATTTTATTTCCGACGGATATTTCCATCGGTAACCTCCGGTATTGCTCCGGTTAACCGGCCGGCGTAACTCATTTCCGACGGACGTTTTCCGGCGGAATTTTTTATTTTCCGGCGGATAATCCGACGGAAATACCGGCGGAATTTGTCCGTCGGTATTACCAACCAATTATTTCCGACGGAATCCGACGGACTATTTCCGTCGGTAATATCCATTTAGCGACGGATTTGTAGAAATACCGACGGAAATTTCCGTCGGTAAACGGCCTTTTTCTAGTAGTGAGATCTGTAGAAGTGTCGTGATTCCGTAATCATTACCCTTTTGACGCTTGGACAACTGCCTTGGGAACCGTCTGGGGCATTAATTGATAGATTAAACCGTTTGAAACCTTTCAGATTCAAGGAAGGATTAACACTGAGTATAAAAGGAACATCCTTTTCCTTCTTGGATTTTTACAAACCCCCAATTTTCAGGCGTACCTCAAGAGCAAAGGCAATAAAAGATTTTTGATTTCCGGTCACCTCGTCCTCCGTTTTGTTCGTTATAGCCCTCGTCTTCGACTCAAATTAAGGTATACCTCCAATTCCTTGCTTTTAGGTTTACTTTTGAGCTTTTCTTTAATTTCTGCCCTGGCTAGGACCTTTAGCTGCGAACCTGGGGTTTGGTATGGGTATTGTACCGTTAATCGTAGAATATATAAACACATAGGCGGGGTATGGAAGAAGATGACCATGGGGGAGTGTGCTTCCATCTTGACCATGTGGGGTTTGAACTTTAGTGAGCTAGACCTCCCTGTAGGAGAAAACTTGGGAGAGTTAGATGTAGACGACCCAAGAGTTGTTTCTTTCCACCTTTTTCATGATTTGCTCGACCACTTGGTCCTGTTTTATGTTAGGGGACCCAACAAACCTTCCTTCCTTAGAAATAGAAAGGGATTTTCAGGGGAATCTAGGTCACCCCTAAGTAGGTCGCTTGAGTCTGTTAGTAGGACTGATTCCCCTGTTTTTTCCTCTGTAGATATGGCGAACCAAAGGCAAGCTAAAGCATCCACCTCGTCAAGACCAAGATTCGTGGATGCTTTTGACTCCTCCATTGCACAAGGAAGGAATGAAAGGGGTTATGTGGCCCCCAAGCCACTTGCTGGGAAGAAGGGTTCTGAATCCCGACTGACTATTCTTTACGGCTTCTGTAAGGTCAACAAAGATGAGTTCCGGCTTACCCATTATCCCAAGAAGGAATTCATGAGCAAATTTGGGTCGACTTATACCACAGATCCCACTAAGGTAGCTTTCTTTTATGGGCAATTCGAGGCCGGGCTTAGACTTCCCTTGGACCCCTTTATCAACAAATTTTTAAAATGCATGGACGCCCTACCTCTTCAATTGGGAGCCAATACTTGTAGAGTTTTGGTATGCTTTGCAATGGTATGTAGGTTCCTAGGTTTTGAGCCTTGCCTTCATGTATTTAGGATGTTTTTTCAAGATCACCGTAGATAAGTTAACCTTAGGGATTAGCACTCACTCAAGACCTCATGCCCCTAAACTATTCATAAACCTCCCTAGCAAAGCAAGTGGGTGGAACTCCCACGTTATAGTGGTTGAGAGCAGGAGAGGTTGGGAATTCCCTCTACCTGATGATGATTCTGACATTATCAAGGAGCAAGATTACTGGGTGCCAGATTGGAGTGACACCTTGTATAAGAAGCTGGTAGAAGTAGCCAGTCGAGGTCCAATTAGCTGGGAGATTCTAGGGGCCACCAAAAATAACTATATCCAGGCTGGCATGATGCTGGCAGTGGTGAGGTAGCTCCCCTTGTTCCAATAGTTAGGATTCTAAGGTACCCCGATTGGGTCACCCATGAGGGAGATAGATTTAGATTTGAAAGTCAGTACCACGACTGTAAGAAGACCCCAAATTTCTGCAGACTGAACAAAGATCATTGTGGTGGTAAGTGTTGACTTGCCCTTTTACTTAGCTCGTCAATTCTTTACTCGCATATTTCTTACTTAGCTCGTACATATTTTACTTGTCAATTGTTGTATCAACCATCTCGAGCTAACACTTGCTTTTTATCTGTACAGTTCTTACCCCGGCCGGAATAGGAAGCCAATATGGTGCGAGTTGTGAGTGTGAATGTGAAGAAGAGCAAGAAGGCATACGGTGCTGCTAACGCACGGGCTAGCCGGCAAAAAGAAGCCGAGGAGTGACATAAGTTGATGCAGTTGATCGATGAAGATACAGAAAAGATGATCCCTGCTAAGGATGAGGGTGAGCAAATTGAAGCAGAAAATCTGGCTGATGACGCCCTAGAAGTCAATACAGCTAGAGTTGAGGAGGAGGCCGAGCAAACACTTGAGCCCCGACAGGAGGTCCCTAAAGATACTACCAATCGTAATGTCGTTGACCTGGATGACGAGGAAGATGAAGATGACTGTCCCCTTAACAACAAAAGAAAAGGTCAAAGCTCAACCTTGAATCTGAGAGGGAGAATGCTATTGCTAAAAGTCCTCTGCCCCCAACTCCCAAAGCTTCGTATGTCGAGCTCGTCCAAGCTCGTGTGGACAAGTTAAGAGACGTCCCTCTGCTAACTGGAATTGATAGCTCCAGTATGGGAATATCCTGAGCTGGAGTATGGGCAGGTAGTAGTGAGGAGAGAAGCTGATAGGAACCTAGTGGCCAGGTATGCTGACAAGGGCTTGAGCACTGAGGAGTTCAGTGCTAGGTCGGGCCTGATCCACTCCGAGGTATCCCTTGATCTTTTTTCATGCTATTTATTTTCCCTTTATCTCGCTCGTTCACTTGCAAACTGTACGATCTGATCCTTGCCATTTTATTTTTCTGTAGGCTCTTGCTATGATCGAGCTAGCCAAGAGCAGCTGGAAGGCTTCCGAAGAGCGAGAGAAATTAGCTACGACCATGTATGATCGGAAGTCTACCGAGCTAGCGGAGCTGAGGGAGAAGCATACTGACCTCGACTCAGCTTACGAGGCCCTTCAGCTGGTCAAAGACAATGCCTTGAAAGCCAAGGATGAGGCATGGGGCAAACTAGGGAAGACCAAGAAGGAGGTAGTTGTCTCCCAGCTGGGCAAGGAGAAGGTAGAGCATGAGCTGGAAGTGGCATCCCAGATGCTCAAAGAAAGTACTGATATGTTGGTCCAACAAACAGAAGATTATAAGGCAGCTCGACTACAGTGGGAAGAAGAAGCATGAGCCAAGATGGAGGTCGTTGTCAAGGCTGCAGTAGAAGCTTACAAAGATGGTGATGAATGCTTTAACTTCATCACGGAACAAGCTAGGAGATTCTTTGATGTAGGGCGCCGCCATATGGCTCGACGTATTATAGTTGACCCCTCTGTCGACCTACCAGTTGAACAACTCGCTAAGTGAGCTTCAGAGGATCAATATGATACGGAAGCTCGTCAAGGCCACCCCATTATGCCATACAACTCCAACGACCTAGCAGCAGCCATTGCCCAAGAGGATATAGACGAAGGAGCTGAGCCCTGGGTCCCTTTTCCGGTCAATCAAGTTAACTTCAATACTATTCTCGAGGAGTTGATGGAGGGCGACGAAATGGATGAAGACGAGGAGGTCGCCAAGGACCAGCAAGATCCAACTGCTGATGACCGAGATGCTTAGTTTTTGTTGATGTAACGAAAAAGTCCCAAACAATTTGTTATTTTTGTTTATGTAGCCTATGCCTTGGCCCAGCTTTTGGGAGGCATTTAACTAGACATATTTTGTTTGATCAAGTTCTAGCCCGTTTTGGGGGACTTGCTTTATTTTAAGCGTAGTTGACTGCACACTTTGAATTGCTTTGTTTTGATCCACCCTTGCATTTATTTGTCGAATTATATTGAATGGAGAATGAAACGGACACAAGTTTTTGGTCGGACTGTATTATAAACAAAGTCGACTTAATACTTGCTTGCTTGGGAACGATATTGATCAATAGTTGAATCTGTTGGAACGAGGTTGACTTAGGAGTCAGACCTGTTAGAAGAAATGAGACTGGCTAAGAGTCGAGCCTGTTAGAACGAGGTCAACTTAGGAGTCGGACCTGTTAGAAAAAACGAGACTGACTAAGAGTCGAGTCTGTTAGAACAAGGTCGACTTAGGAGACGGGCCTGTTAGAAGAAACGAGACTGATTAAGAGTCGAGTCTGTTAGAACGAGGTCGACTGAGAGTCGGACCTGTCCATGATAGTTTGGTGGTCGACCTAAGAGTCAGACCCAATTTGAATGATGCATAGAAGTAACGCACAACTTGGTTGAATAAAACTGTAACTTTTACTGAAGTAGTAGAACGGTTATATAGAAAACGGAAAACTAAAACTGAAACTAAAACTGAAACTTAAAAGTAGTATTTAATAAAATGGCTAGCATGCTACACGGATGTTTCAACTCTTCATCATATGGATGACCAATCATATAAGTTCCCTCTTTGACAATTCGAGTAATGACGTAGGGACCTTCCCAGTTGGGAGATAACTTGTTCTGCTCTGCTTTTCTTTCTGTTACCTCGATCTTCCTGAGCACGTAGTCCCCCACTTGGAACGACCTCCTCTTAACTTTCTTGTCATGGTAGCCCTTGGTTTTCTGCTTGTAATTGACCATCCGTAGTTGAGCTGTGGCTCGCTTCTCGTTGAATAAATCCAAATCGATCAATATGTTGACTTCGTTCTGTTCGTGATCGAAGAAAACTACCCTGGATGTAAGAACTTGTAGCTCGGCAGGTGCTATGGCCTCTGATCCAAATGTAAGGGCGAATGGGGTTTCACCTGTAGGCCCCCGGGTGGTTGTGCGGACTGCCCAGAGAGCAATGGGTAGTTCGTCCAACCAGCTGCCAGCTCGACCAACTAAGCCCGTCTTAAGTGATGATAGGACCAGTTTATTCGTTGCTTCTACTTGCCCGTTACCCTGTGGATATGCAACTGACGACTTCCAATGCTTGACACCCAATCTGTTCATCTCCATTTAAAAGGCTGTATAGAATTGTAGCCCGTTATCCGTTATAATAGCTCGCGGAATCCCAAATCGACACCAAATATAATCATGGATAAAATTGATAGCGTTTTCCTCTGTAATCCTGGCTAAAGGCTTCGCTTCAACCCATTTGGTGAAGTAGTCAATGGCTACGATCACGTACTTACAGTTTCCCCAGGCGGGTAGGAAGGGACCAATCAAATCAACTCCCTACATGCTGAAAGGCCAAGTTGCGACCACTGGAGTTTGCTCGGTTGTAGGCAGTCTAGGTAGGTCGGAAAATCTTTGGCACTTGTCGCACTACTGAACAAAATCGTGAGCGTCTTCTCTCATGTGAGGCCAGTAATAACCCAAAGTAATTAACTTGTCGGCCAAAGTTCTGGCCCCCAGGTGTCCACCACAAACCCCACAATGTACCTCGTGCATCAGTTGAGTGACCTCCATGGGGTGAACGCATCTTAGCAATGGTTTAGTGAACAACCTTCTGAATAATGCATCTCCGTGAATGACATACCTCGAGGCTTTCTTCTTGATGGCTCGTGCTGCTTTCTCATTAGCAGGTAGTTCGCCATTTTCTATATAGTCCTTTATTTCTTCGATCCAGCACTTCGTGTAAACCCATTCTCTGGTGGTGTCCTCTAGGCATTGAATCTGAACCCTATCGTAGGCTGGATGCTCAAGGTAGGAAATAGGCTCCCCATGCTGCTCGTCTGATGTGGCCAACTTTGAGAGTAGGTCGGCCAACTCGTTATCATCTCGACCTACCCTTTGTATCTCCCAGAACTCCAAGTCTTTGACCAACTCCTTCACTAGGTCGCAATATTTGACAAGGGTAGGGTTTAGCACTTCATACTCTCCTCTTACTTGGTTAACGATCAACTGCGAGTCACAGTAGGCCATGATTTTAGTCACCCCAAAACACTTGGCATACTCAATAGATGCGACCAAAGCTTCATATTCGGCATGGTTGTTAGAAGCTTCAAACTTGAATATCAATGCTTCCTCGAACACTTTGGCTGTCTCTGGCTCGACTAGAACAATCCCAGCTCCACTAACATTTTTGGTTGCCGACCCATCAGAATAAACTTTCCAGCAATCGTCGGGCAAACTTACTATGGGCTGAGTTGCAAGCTCCTTTCGCTTCACATTTTCCTTTTGTGCTCTTAATTTGCTATCTTCCTTGGTGAACGTAAGCTCGACCAAGAAGTCTGCCAAAGGTTGAGCTTTCAACGCCTTTCGAGGCCAATATTCAATGTTGAACTCCGTTAGCTCTATTGACCAGTTTAGTAGTCGGACTGAACTTTCTGGCTTGTGAAAAATCTTCCTCAGGGGAGCATTAGTTAATACGGCAATAGGGTGAGCTAGAAAATAAGCTCGCAGCTTACTAGATACAATGACCAAGGCGTAGGCCATCTTTTCTGCATTATAATATCTGCCTTCCACATCGGACAAGGCCTTGCTCACATAATATATAGGCTTCTGACGCCCCCTTCTTCTCGAACTAGTACGGTGACCACAGCTTGGTCGCCAACCGAAAGATACACGAACAAAGATTCTCCCATAACCGGGCTGCTCAATAATGGAGGAGAGGCAAGATACTCCTTAAGCTGCTGGAACGACGATGAACATTCGGCCGTCCATTCAAAAATTTTCGTCCCCCTCAAAGATTTGAAGAAGGGGAGAGACCTCTCTGCTGACTTGACTATAAAGCGACCTAGGGCTGCACCCTACCATTTAGTCGCTGCATCTCCTTAATACATGTAGGCTCCTTCATGTCGACCAGAGCCTTAATCTTTTCAGGATTGGCTTCAATACCCCGTTGAGAGACCATGAAACCTAGAAACTCTACCCTAAATACGCAATTTCTAGGATTGAGCTCAATGTCGTTTGCCCGCAAATTGGCGAACGTTTGCCTTAGGTCGACCATGTAACGTCCGACCTTTGTTTTAATGACCATATCGTCAACGTAGGCCTCCATGTTTTGGCCAATTTGGGATGCAAAGACTTTGTTGACCATCCTCTAGTAAGTAGCACCTGCATTCTTCAGGTCAAAGGGCATCATATTGTAGCAATATATTCCCCCAGCAGCTTGGAAGGCAGTCTTCACCACGTCATCCTTATGCATTTTTATCTGATGGTAGCCCGAATAAGCGTCGAGGAAACTCAAAGTAGTGTGCCCGTCTATAGAATCCACCAGTTTGTCAATTCTTGGCAGTGGGTAGCTATCCTTTGGGCAGGCTAGATTGAGGTTGGTGAAGTCGACACACATACGCCACTTGCCATTTGCTTTCTTCACCATCATCACGTTTTCTAGCCAGGTGATATGGGAGGCCTCCTTGATGATACCTGCACTCAAAAGTTTATTTACCTCCAGCTTTATTGCCTCTTCCTTGTCACGGGCAAAACTTCTCAGCCACTGCTCCTTAGGTTTGACAGTCGGATTAACTTCCAGCCTGTGAACAACGACCTCTTCCTTGATCCCCCTCATGTCTTCTACTCGCCAAGCAAAGACATCCGTGCTTTCTTTCAGCAATTCGATTATTTATGCCCTTTCCTTAGCTGACAGCTGTCTTCCAATTTGAATTTTTTGATCTGGGTAGGAGGGATTCGTTACCACTTCTTCTAGCTAGTCCACAGGTTCTAGCTCCGGCCCATCTCTGAATTGCAGGGTCGCAATGATGATTTCAAGAACCCTTTGTCTTTCCTCGGCCCCCAAGCGTGGAGCTTCTTCAACTATCATATCGTCCAGCTCAACTGCAATCTCACCAGTGGTGGCCCCCGAGTTTTGTTCGATCTGAAGGCATAGATCGCCTATGATGACTTGGTCGACCATAACTGCATCTGTTTCGACCATAGTGTTTTGGGAGGGACGTGACGGCTCAGTCATGACATGGTCATGTGACTGATAGGTCGCCTCTTCTACACATGTGTTTGTAGATAGTCGTGAAGTTGTGGTGACAGATTTTGAAAGTTTCCAGCTTGCCTCAGGAGTTTCAATTTCTAACTCTCTCTTCTTCCTTGTTCGTAGGACGTGATCAAGATAAGCTCGAGCTGTACTCAAAATGAAGCCTACTCCAGCTAATGTAGGAAACTTTACCCGCTGATGGGGGATAGAGGACACCATTCCTAGTGCGATCTGGCTAGGGATACCCAAGATAGCAGCATAGTCACTTATTACGTCAATAACAATGAAAGTTACCTCAGTCACGACCCTGAAAGTGTGTTGTCCGATGTCGAACTCCAGCTCAATCTGCCCTTTGGCTTCCACCCTATGATTGGTGAAGCCTTCAAGTCGACCATCGTAAGGCGACAATATTTCCTTCGTCAGTACCATCTCCTGGAAAGTTCTGTAGTAGAGGATGTCCTTGCAATCCCCTGTGTCTACCAATATCCTGCTCGTCGTACAACCATCTATTAACCCCGAAATTACCAGAACTTGCTCTCTGGCGGCCAAATTGGTAGCTAGCTCGTCAGGGTAGAAACTGATGACCTCCTCTTTGATATATTTCCTAGGTGGCACGTGCGGAGCTTTGGTGAGCTGGAAAATCTTGTGCTTCAGAGCGGTGTTGCTAGCTTTCTCAGTAATCATCCCCAAATTCAAACGAGGTTGCCTTGGTTCAGGTATACCCCATATAGCTCGCTCGACTTCGCTAGGTCGAGCTCCCTTCACAAACCTGTCCAGCCTTCCACTGTCAACCCATTTCTGAATGATACGCTTCAGGCTCATACACTCCTCTGTAGTGTGACCCGTATTCTTGTGATATTCACAAAACTTGTTGTTGTCCCTTCTGAACTTATTTCATGGGTTCATTGGAGCAGGTGGGCCTAGCTTGTCATAATTCATGATTTCAGTGTGACTCACGGTTAGTGGGGTGAAATTCTCAGGCACTCTCTCAATCGCCCTTGTTCTGTTCTTCCTCTTGTTGTTGTTGCCACCGTTCTTAGCCTGATCCCCTTTGTTAGATTCTCCAGCATCGGACTGCTTGGAGCCCTTCTCTTTCTTCTTCTCTTTTCTCTCTTCAGCTATGGCCACATCGTAGGCCCTTTCGAACAGCTCCTGCCTGGTCTTCACTCTCCTAACATGTAGCTCGTAGTCTAAATCCGGAGAAGACCCCATTCCTGAAGCAGTTTATCACCTCCATGTCTGTTAGGTCCTCCTCAATTTGGTCGACAATCTCCTTAAACCTTATGTAGTAAGTCATGGAGCTTTCATTCTTGCCTTGAGTCAGGTTGTTCAAGTAGGTGACCATCATCTTTCTGGCTCCAGTTGTCGAGAAACGATCTAGGAACTTCTTCCTCATGTACTCCCACGAGGTAATGCAGCCCGACGTCAATCCAAGGAACCAAGTCAGTGCTGCACCTGTGAAGGTGCTGGTTAGCGCCTTGCACAGCACATCATCCTCAGAAGAGACCAAACACATTGTGGCCTCAAAGTGTTTCATATGGTTCAAGGCGTTGGTCGCACCTGAATACTTGTATAGCGAAGGCAGTTTGAAACCCACAGGAGGTCGCAACTCGAGCAATTCTCTGGACAAGGGTCGAAGAGTATTGTAATTTCATTCGCCCTTTCCGTCTTCCTCCTTTCTTTCGACCTCCATCTTTTCCAGCCTCCTTCTTAGATTCAGTAGCTCCCTAGAATCTGGGTTGTCATCCCTTTGATAGGAAACATTATTAGACCTCTGCCTCTCATCCTGGTAAGGCTCCCTCCTAGAGTAGGTTCTCTACATTTCACTCCTAGGTGGAGTTATTTCTCTCCTCCCCCGGTGGGAAACTGCTCTATCTCTTCTTGGTGGTGACCTACGCCCATTTCTCTCTCGATGGGAATGCGACCTCCCCGTTCTGGCAGGCGACCTACGCATATTCCTTTCGGCCTCCCTTTGTCTCCTCAAGGCTGACTCCGCCTCATGTTCCTTATTCTGGTTGAGATGACTTCTTAGATCATCACTTGGAACAGGTATGTGGGTACGGATGGGTTGTTCAATCATACACTGCTCGCCATTCTGCCTAGCACTCCCATTCGGTCTGACACTCCCATTAGGTTGCCTGTGAGAGATTTGGGAGGGAGCTTCTCTTTGCGATCTCCTATCCTCCTGATCTGGAGATTCTGGCATATCAAGTAATTCCTGCAAGATTCTAGCCCGTTCCAGCAACATATCTTTCCTACTGAGGTGATTAGTTGAGGGACCTGGATTGTCGCCTGCAACCGTTCAACCTACCAGTAATCGTTTTGGCGGCGGCTGTGCTTCTGGCTCGACCATAGGCCACTTTTTTCCTTCTGTTATCTGGTAAGCCCCTGCCATGAGCCACGCTATTGGAACGAGTGGCTCTCCTAGGAGGATTGCCTGGTGGAGGAGGAGGAAGATTAGTAGTCATGTTTCCAGTGCCTGTCTCGATATTTCTTACCGTCCTACTGAGTGTTGGATCACTGGTGGATGATGCGGTCTGTCCGTCTGCAGCCATATTACTCTCTGTTTAAATTTCGAGGTCAAAAAGCTTCGATTCCCGGCAATGGAACCAAACTGATGCCGCAAGAAATGTGATGTATCAATCTCCGTCCAGCTGCAAGACTGATCTCCGAGCTTTTGACCTGAAACAAGGAACCCACGACTAGCCGAAATGGTCTCCGACAAAGACCCTCAGGCGTGAGAGTAAGTACGGTGATTAGATCTGATAAATTATAATGAACAAATGTATTCAAAATAACAAAAAGCAATTACCTCAAAACCGTTGATGTTGTAAGGTATTTATAGGCGTTGATATGTGTTATACTTGTAGTATGATTGCATGAAATCCCTAGAATCACGGATCAGATTGAGTAAGAGATCTCGTTCATATATAACTCCTGATTTGTAGGACTTCTGTTATGGAAAGATATATAGATGCATTATGACTCTGTAGGTCGGCGTACGCCTTGTAGGTCGAGGTCGCCTGCTTGGATCTAGGTCGACCTGACTGAATAATATAGCCGGATAATGCCCATATTAGATATGGATCATATGTCGGACAAAGCTAAGTCGCGACCAAGGAGGTCGGACAATGAGCTAGGTCGACCGATCTATGCTGATGGGCCTCGAGCTTTGAAATAACTGGGCCGGCCCACCAAAGAGGTGGTGGCAATAATGTCTGAATAATTGGGCTTCGTTCGTTGGGCCTAGCCCGTCACTTTTATTCTGTTCACATTTAATTATTTAGAAGATGGTGGTGATGTTAATATGGTTGTGTGATGGCCGGACCACCACATATAGTGATTACCGAAATATGTGAGGTATAGACAGTTCGTACACTATTTACGGCGGTCTGCAGCTGCCGTATAAAGTAGAAGTCACTGACGTAAAAACTATATACGACAGCTGCTCGACGATTTATTAGGTTCCTGATCTGGCAGCGCCGTATTAGGATATACGGTGAATATTGCCGTCGTAAATACATATACGGCGAATATGAAGGTCGTCGTATATGATGACTTATATACGGTGGAAATGAAGTTCTCCGTATATGATGAATTATATACGGCGGAAATGAAGGCCGCCGTATGTGATAAATATACGTCGGATATGAAGACAGTCGTATATAAATGACTCGATCGTCGTGCACCCTAAATGACTTGACCGTCCATGCTTATGCCATAGCTTCCCAAAAATCCAAACGCTTCGCACAGCATGTCAATATTCTGCATGGTCATGCAATGTACGGCGGATATAAAGGTCACCGTATATGATGAATTATATACGGCGGCTATAAAGGCCGTCGTATATAACTAATTATATATGCCAAAGGCCAGCTATATATAATGCCCCCTGCTCGGCCGAGCATTTTCTGAATCAGCCAAAGGCCAACTATAAATATCATACAAAATATGTAAATCAATATGCACTTTACGACAATCAAAGCATTTCGTAAATATAAATATCATACAAAATCTGTAGATCAATATGCACTTTACGACAATCAAAGCATTTCGTAAATGTAAATATACCCGTAAATACAAAACACAAATTTCCACTTCACTACATCAAAGCAACAATGGCCCTTCGTCACAAAAACCTCCCAAAAACAACTTTATGCCCCTTGTCACAAAAACATATTTGCAGCAATGTAAATAGTTTCTAATTAAGTAGTTGCTAAGTATCCACAATATCTCAGCCTCTTCAAATCTGTCAAAATTATCAAAGATTTGAGTTAGTATGATGTAATTGATCCCACTCATGAAATTAGGAAAATCAAAAACATAGTGTGAGGGTATAGATAAAACTAGTGAAGTTAAGATACACCCTAATAGTTCATAAAGTAACAACCTATCCAAAGAACAACAGATTAAATAATTGCACACAAGGACATAAAAGATTAAAAAGAAGAAAATTTGGAAGGCAGTGCAAGAGTAAATGCTTATAGTGTACTAGAGAGGGGCAAGAGATTTTATTTTTATTTTTGATAAAATTTTAGTACCCTGTTGGTGGATAAAAGATGAATAGGAACCATGATATCTGCATTAGGAAGATGATGCATCTCTTTCATTATCAATGATAACACGTAGGGGAGACATTAAAGATTAGTTAACCATATCACAGTTTTTCTCTCTCAAACAGAAAATATGACAATGGTTATCAACAGTATAGAGACAAAGTGGTGGATTTACGATTTTCGGTGAGGGGGTCAAATTTTGAGATAACGAGAAAAATAAAATTATTTTCCTTAAAATATAAAATATTAATCGATATATATTTCCTTTGTCCCTAAGTAAATTTCATTGTCTAAAAAATTTGTCCCTAAAATTATGTGACCATCCTATAATGACTTTCTTTCCTTTAATGATATCAAATTTCAATGTATACTTGCAAAACAAAAGGTTTGTGAGTTAGATTGTTAACGTATTCATATATATTTACTGCAATTTTTTTATACAAATAATATTTTTAGAATGTCGTTTGTAGTGAAAATTTGACATTCATTGAAAGACGGAGCTAATATATTACTCCATGTCCTAAATGAATTTTGTCCCAAAATAAATTTTTTTTTTTCCGGAAAACTTTGTCTCTAAACCTTTTTTTACCAATTTTTTTTATATTCATTTTATTATCATAAAACTAAATGTTTAGAAAGTGAATAAAAATAATATTTATACATTATTGCCATCAAATTGTATAAGAAGTACAAATTTTCAGGGTGTCATTTAAAGTGAAATATGACATTCATTTAGGTACGCAATAAGTAAATTTTTTTATATAGCAAGTATACCATATTTTCTAGGCCCATAATTTTCAAATATTGTAAAACTTGTACATAATAAAATGTTGAGGGGGTTATGTTTCAAAATTTAAGGGGGTATGTTTCAAAATTTGAAGGGGGTTTGTTGTAAAATTATAATGGGCCAGTATAAAAAGGGCAAATTGCATTTTAGTTACCTGAGTTTGTCGAGATGTTTCAATTGGTTATCGAATTTGCATTTGTTACAAGTTGATTATTGAGTTTGTCCTTTTGTTGCAATCATATGTAATTTTGGATGAATCATTAAAAATCTAACGAATAACATAACATCATGTGTCGCTCACGTGAGTTACTTAAGGGCTATTTTGGTATGAATCTCTATTTGAATGTGGACTTTTGAATCTCACATGAGTTTTTATGGAAAACAATTTGAAGCGGGAGACTTATGAAATTATTCTCAGTAATTTATAGTTTTCTTTGACTAAAAATAAGTTTATAGTTTAATTTATATTTATAAATTTTTTAATAGATTTGGGGTATAGTCCAACGGTATAGCAAAGTCCAGTCGAAAGGACACGTGATATGTGATATGAAAATCAATTCACGATTAGGTCGGTCCTGTGATAAATGGGGCCCTAGGCTAAGTAGTCGATTGGGACCCTCATTTTTTTATCCCAATGGTAGATGGGCGATGACGTTCTAAAATCTCTATTCTCTGTCCCTTATTGTTGCCACGTTGTTCTTTTTGTCCAATAACTTTTTTTTTTTTTTATGTTTTTTTCTTAAATTTTAGTATTTTTTTTCTTCAAGGTCTCTCTTTTCATCATTCCCTAGATTTTAGATTTTGTTAATAAAATGATTGAGATTCTTGACTAGTGAAGATTGATAATTAGATTCGGTTAACATTTTTTATTTGAGATAATTCTGAGTAATTTAAAAAAATATTATAATAAAATTATAATGATAATCATAAAGTATACAAATAACTACTAGGATATATTAAGATGATAATTAAAGATATATAAAATTGTAAATAATTTAATATTTTAGACGAGTATTAAAAAAATTGACAAATATAGCTGATTATATGCATCATTTAGTATATTAGAAGAGTACTAAAAAAAGAATGTAAGCAAGCTGTTAACAAATGTAAGAAAAGCTAATGCCAGAAATCAAACATGATCAATTCACTTCTTGGCTGTCTCCTAAACCACTTGACCACTTTAATACATATGTAAGTTTTTGAGGCCCTAATATAAGTAGTAACTTTGGTGGTTCTAGGCAATGGTCTCACTTGCATTTGGGCCGGGCTTGTACAGTAGATGCAAATTAGCATAGATAAGAATATCCATAATAGCCATAACAGGAAAAACTACTCCCTCCCTCCTTCTCGTCTTGTCTCGGTTTAATTTTTCTAATTTGACTTTGTATCTTTCATTTCAATTTAACGTTATTAATTTGACTTTGTAATTAAAAAAGATATATATTGTGAGTACAAAAAATAAAATAGGAAAAAGAAAGTTGATAGAAAATAGCAAGTGCGTCCCATTATCTATTTTAGAAAATAAAACAATTAAAAACATTATATAAAAAACTTTATATTAAGACAAACTAAAAAGAAAAATAACTAAGAAAATACAATAATAACCTTAAACCACGGAGGAAATGGTTGAAGGTTATAAAGGCCGAGTAAATGTTTGCTGGTTTGATTTAAAATAAAATAAATAAAATATGATGGTCTTATTGCAGGCCCAGGGTCCGAGTTATAACCACCTGGAGAGGCCCATGGTTGGTCTTTGTTGACTTGGGCTAAGAAATTATGTGAAAAAAAATATTGTAGGCCAGTTTGGTTTGTCTCTAAAACAGCCCAAGTCATAATCTCAGGAAGGCCCGTAACTAGAGTGGATTTGGATCGACTCTAACTCAAGAATTTATTTTGACCAAATTATATAAAGCACGAGAAAAACACCTTTTCGTCAGTGGATGGCAACGGGTCAGATTTGGGTCGGGTTTGACCTAATCGAACCCGACCCGATTATTCAAGTACATAAACTGGATCCGACCCGACCCAAACCCAAACCCGACCCGCCATGTAAACCAGCCATTTTTTTTTCACAGCCATGAAAAATATACTCCAAATAATGTTTTCAAACCTTTATTTATATGATCTATGTAATGAACTGGGAGGGATATATATTAATATTATATATGTATATATATATACATATATATATATATATATACTAGCATATGCCCGTGTTCAAGGCCACGTAATTTTTTTTTTTTAATTTTTTTTTTTAAATAATTTTTTTTAAGGGCAAAATGGGAAAAGGACAAAATAGTGAGGGCAAAATGGTAATTTCGACGATTGAAACTGTTCAAAGAACTGTAGCTAGTGGAGCTCTCATTTATATTAATATTATATACATACATATATACATACATATATACATACATATATATATATATATATATATATATATATATATATATATGTGTGTGTGTGTGTGTGTGTGGGAAAAAATGTAAAATACTAAGTCGGGTTCGGGTCGGGTCGGGCAGTGTCATTGAAAAACCGAACCCAAACCCGACGGGTTTTCAAAAATGGCTACCAAACCCGACCCTAACGGGTTCGGATATGCTCGGGTTCGGATCGGGTTCGGTAAAATTGCCGTCCCTATTCGTCACTCAACTAGTTTAAGTTTTACATTTTCGTTATTAAACCAATTTTTTTTACCATTTCGTCCTTAAGGATGTTGACGATGGTGTGTTTGATTTGTTATTGAAATTTTGGCGTCTCCCCGGTCTCTTTTCTTAGATCTGAAATTTTGAAATCAGATATTTTCTTATATCTGGATTGAATTTGAGTTTTATGTGTGATTTTTGATGTGTTGTGGCTGTTGTTGGTAGTAGTATGAAGGATGTTGACGATGGTGTGTTTGATTTGTTGTTGATAGTGGTGGTGATGGCGGTGGTTGCGGTGGTAGTAGTGGTGATTTTCTAAAGGTGTTTGGAGTTGAAGGAATAAAGGGTGATGCTGCAGGAATTGTGCTTATCAATCTTCCTCCACGTGGCAGGACGAATCACCTGAATCCTTGACCTGAAATCAGAACCCACGACTAGCCGGATGTGTCTCCGGCGAAGACCCTCGGGCGTGAGAGTAAGAACACAGTTGTATAAAGCTCAAAATGTATTGAATAAATGAATTCCAATAGCAAAATGGCAGTTACCTTTCACCGTTTGGTAGTGATGAAGTATTTATAGACAAGAGTGGTGTATTTTTGGGGAGGCGACATGTGCTCCGTGATTGTAGCGGCGGTTATTGGTAATGGGAACGTGTCTATAACGGCCCCTGATTTGTAGGGATGTGGTTATGAGAATAGTTCAACCAAATACGCCTGAAAGCATCGAGTCGTCACTTGTTGTTTAGGTCGAGGTCACCATTCGAGGAATGGTCGACCCGACCGTCTGCAGAGCATGGTTCGTACCCGAGTTGTAATACGGATTCGAGGTCGGACTAAGTTAAGTCGGGGCACAGTGGGCCTGGACCATGGGCTTAGTCGACTGATCCTTGAGATGGGCTTTGGGCCCTCTTTTGGTTGGGCCATCCTCATTGAGGATGTGAGAGTCAATGCTGTCTGTGATTGGGCTTTACCCGCTTGGCCCAACTCGACACTTTTGGTATGTTCAAAGGGAAATTGAAAATTAAAAAAAAATGTTTATAAAATGATAAAATGACATACAATAAAATAGTAAGAGCCTTTAAAAAATTAGTGAGAAATAAATAAATTATAAATAAAATTTAAAATATTAAAATTATCATTTATTATTTTATTATTGTATTATTAACAAATAAATAATAAATTAGATGATTGGTGGTATTTATAATTTATTTGAACAATTTTCTCTCTTAAAAAAAACAATTTTCTCGAAACTTATACTTTCCTCCCTTTATTTATTGAAATTTTCTTACCATTGTTTTAGTTGATTAGTCAACTTCACGTAAGATACGACATAAGGTG
The DNA here is from genome assembly GCA_022495995.1 of Adenophora triphylla var. japonica. NCBI lineage: Eukaryota > Viridiplantae > Streptophyta > Magnoliopsida > Asterales > Campanulaceae > Adenophora > Adenophora triphylla. The sequence continues at coordinate 43,891 of JAFEMH010003916.1, read as the reverse complement.
ATGTGATGGTGCCAACTCAAATGAGTTTAACGAAATTTTGGATAATATACTAACAGAATGATGACATAATCCTATAAATGATAGGTTAAGAATAAAAAGGTAAAAAAAAAATTGGTTTAAGTACGAAAATATAAAACTTAAATTAGTCGAGGGACGAAAAATGTATTTTTCTCTATAAAGCTTCCATGAACTATGATAGGTTAACGGGTTATACCCTTTAACTATTTTACCCCTCACATAACCCCCCAAAACTATCTAACCCATCTGTAACGACCCCAACCCTAGACACTAATTTTAAATATCCTATTATGTGCTTTTAATATTTATATTAATTTTATATGTTCAATTATGTCTTTAAATTCTTAATTTAAGATAAATTGGGTGAGAAATAAATTTAGAATCTCCTAAAAATACATTAGATATTTAATAAGAACTTTGGGGAAAATAAAAATAGAAATTTGATAAAGAGTAAGAGGAGGTTAAAATGGGTAGAATAAATAATTAGGGGAAGGGTTAATTTTAAAATGGAAAGCCTTAGATATTTTCTTGGAGGGGGGCCAACTCTTACTTCCTTCTAAAACCCCTCCAAGTGTCCTCCTCTCCTCACTCTATCCTTCCCATACTTTCACCTCCTCCATCTTCCTCATTATTCTCTTTCATTTTTCTTTTACAACTTTCCATGGAAGCCCCATTTGAGAGCCTCTCCTTCCAAGTGGCTAGCAAGCTCAATTCCCCTTCATTTTCAAATCCGGTGGTACTTTTGTGATCGGGGCATCTAGGGGAGTTTAACAAGCTCAAGAAATCCATAATCCATCTCCCATTCCAAGTGAGTTGTTATGACCTTCTTTCATTTATTTGCTCATGAACTATGAAATGTTGTTCTTGGTATTGTAATGGTTGTTTAATGTTTTGGAAGTCTTCTTGGAATTGAGAAATGGGTTAATGACTTAAAATGATGTTGTGGTTCATGGGAGTTGATTTAGAGTAAAAGAAATGGGGGGAGTTAGATTTAGAAAGTGAGAATTTAATTGTGGTAGTGAGATGGGTGGAAAATCAAGTGGTGAATAATCTAGGATTATATCATTTTGGGTTTAATGATTTAGGATGAAGTTAGGAAAGTCCTTGTGGTGCTCACAAAAATAAGAGAGATTGAGGAAAAAAAAGGGAAAAGAAAATAAGTGTCTAAGGGTTAGAATTCTGGGCAAAAGCTGGTTCGTCGCTTGGGCGGTCGCCCGCGAGGGGCTCGAGCGGCCGCCCACGTGTGGCCGGTGTTTGGCGTGCCTATCCTCCCCCTTCGGGCGGTCGCCCAAGTCCCCGAGCGGTCGCCCATCCCTCCAAAGAACCTTACCTCCTTTGAATTTCATTTGGGCGGTCGCCCAGCGGTCACGGGCGGTCGCCTACGGCACCGTAACCTTTCGGTCGTTCTTGCTATTTTTACTAATAATCTCGTGGTATGACTTCCACCCATTATAAATTAATAGAACCTAACCAACCCGCATATGAATTAATCCTTTTTAACCTAAGCTCAAGTAGAATACCTCGGCTAGGCCATGATATCTTATTTGGTCAAAGTGGTTCAAACTTGGGAAATAGATCGTGAACCTTTATTAAGTTTATTCGAGGTTGTATAATGACTATGTAAGAATGGTTTGAAATACATAGTGGCCTTACTTACCCTATCCACGGTGATTAGTTAGAAATAGAGTAGGAACCATAGGTTTCACTATTTCGTTAATTGAAGATGAGCATGTATCGCCTTGTGGCATTATTATCCCAAATTGTTGAATTATTGAATTTGGTAGATACCTTAATATCCTAAGTATGGATTATTTGGCAAGCTGTTGTGTTGTATCCCAAGTGTGATTATTTGATCTTGTTGTATTGCGTCCCGGTGCGGATTATTTGGTATATGATTATATTGTATCCCGGTGTGGATTATGTGGTTATATGGATACCTTACTTGAAATTATATTCGTTAATGATATTATGCATAGTGTATTACATGAACTGTTGCACTATAGTATGGATGTAACATGAGTATATTTTACCATGTTGTTATATGATTATCCCTTTTGTGGATTATTTCAAGTATCTATTATGTGCTTGAACGTGTTGATATTCGGGGGTATAATGGAATTCAATCAATTATTGATTTGTTCTATAAGTGATTGAAGGTTCATTATACCTGGGACCGTCCCCCTCTGTGGCCGCGAGTGGGCCGCAAGCTCTTGTATTGAGCAATAAGGAGCCTTTACATACTGCTGCGATTTGGTGTACGGTGGAATGCTTCGTATGAAGCCAACGGCTTTACGGTAGCGATGATATTATATGATACTCGAATAAGGGTCATATAAGTATCCTATTTTCTTATATGGATCTCAGGGTATGAGACCTATAAGCGGTGAATGTGCGTATGGGGGCAATTCACCAAAGAGTGGAGTTTTACTCCCACGTTGTACGACTTATTGTTCGCACGGGAAAAGGTAAAATGAGGTAACGTAAGGTGTTTACCGCTTTCATAATGTGTTATGTGCTACCATGCTATGTGTTGCATCGTGTTGGCATCTTCTCGCATTTATAATAGCTCATTGAGATTTATTCTCACCCCTTCCCTTTTCTTGTTTTAGATCGTCTTTGAGACAGGTGACTTGAACCGGTGAGGCCTAGGGATAAGAGTTTGGACTTTGCTTTTGGGGGCTTGTCAGGTTAAGCATATGAGTTGGTTATTAGGAGTATTTATTAAGTATTCCTCTTTTGAAATTTGTATGGAAAATTCTTTTGTTAAACAATGTTAATTAGGGTTTTCAATGTAATTGATCAGATTATAGTTTATTAAAAGTTATGTTTGGATTTCCTCCTAGTGGAGATATTATTAATTGATTTTTATTTGGAAATTTGAAAAAGTGGTTTTCTTCTAAAGGCAAAGAAATGTTTTAAAACTTAGATGGGTTTTCTTAGATTGAGCCTCTCCCGGCTCGGGACACGCGTAAGGTTCGGGTTGGGGTGCTCACGATTGAGTATCGAGCTTAGTTTAGAGGTCAAGGGTAGATGTCTAAACTAAGGGAATGTGTGGAAATTGACGCCGAGTGTTTAATGCGGGAGTTCGTTCTAATGGCCGGAAGCGAGGATGATCGCGAAAGGTTCTAGAAAATGAAGGAGATATGGGTATAGGTGGAATTCGGAATGAAGAGATGATGAAATTATTCGGGATGTTTGTACAAGATATGAAGACTAGAGGATCGGTTCCGAATCAACTTTGAGGGATGTCAAAGTAATGGATTGGAAAAATTTGTGATGATGAACCCACCGAGCTATAATGGAGATCCGGATCCGTTAAAGGCAGAAGAATGGTTAGCAGAAATAAATAGGATTTTTGAGGTTATAGAAAGTCCCAACGAGGAAAAAGTTAGGTATGCCGTTTTCAAACTTGAAGGTCCAGCTGATCAGTGATGGCAGATATTGAAGGGAAGTTGGGAGCGGGATCATACGCCCCAGACTTGGGATAATTTCACCCAAATAGCTCGAGGATTATTTCGTTTCAATGGTTACAAGGGACAAGAAAGAGATTGAGTTCTTAGGACTAAAACAAGGGAACATGACGGTGAATCAGTATTCGGTCCGGTTTGAGGAATTAGCTAGGTGTTGCCCTCATTTGGTATCGCACGAAGCAAGAAGAGTTCATAGATTTGTAAAAGGTTTGAGGATTGAGCTTAGGAAGAAATTATTGATTGACAGCTTCACCAATTATCGGACAGTCATAGATAGAGCATATAAGATCGAGAATGGTATTGAGGAAAATAGTGGAAAATCGGAAGGTGGGATTGGAAATAAGCCCAAGTATCTAGGACAAGGATCCAAAATCATTAGAGGTCAGCCAAGGGCTTTAACTTCGGAAAGTGTGAGAGGGGAACTTGTGGTAGCTTCTTCGTCTAGACCAATACCCAAACAGTATGGGATGATTTGTAAATATTGCAAGAAGATGGGTCATTCTGAAGACAGGTGTTGGAGTAAGCAAGGGAAATGCTTGAATTGTGGAGAAATGGGGCACTACAGGAAAAATTGTCCTGCATTTCGTCAGAGGTTAGCTTCGGGTGCCAGTCAAAGGGGTCAAAGAGGTGGTACCAAAAGAGATAAGGAAGGGAAACCAAAAGAGAAGGTCCAAGGTCAAGTATGTGTTTCGGGTCCAAGAGAGATGGATTCCCCAGAGGTCACTAGAGGTATATTCCTGTCTCGAAGTTAGGGTCATATTTTATAGATCTGTTTCATATCATTATGTGTGGCATAGCGTTTTTGCTTTTATGTGGCATACATTGTTTGAGATTTTGTTTTATTGTTAGAGGATTCTGCTCGTATGAGAGAATACCTCGAACCTTCTTCGGTTTACCACGATGGTGATGTGGTGATGGCTGAGCATGTATTGCCAGTTGAATTGGTATAATTATTAATTTATGATTTTGAGATATATTTGACCTGGAGGGTTAAGTAGTTGTTGTATAACGGTAGACTATCATAATAAGTGAGTCTCCTTTTTCCATGCCTAAATTGCTTATATTGGTATTCGACATAGGTAAACCTTAATGTGAAATTCTTGTTATATATGGGTATTTAAGGTGAAAATTTTGCATTAAGATGTGAAGGGTAATTGGTATATGTTAGACTTGCATAAGAAGTTTTTCAAAATTTTTATGTGCGAGTTGTGAGTAAATGGTAAAGGTGCACCCGTCTGTATATTTCATGTGTTGGTTCTGAGTATGATAAGCAAAATTTTAAACCCTTATTTTGATGGCTTTAGGGTAATTAGAATTGAGGATCTCTTTGTTAAATAAAGTTTCGAAAAAAATCATTTGAGAATTGGGTTAATGATTCCTTGAGAGGAGTCCCTGCATGCAAGTTTGGCTAGTGTGAGTTGGCTCGAGAGGATTGCAAATTTTGGGTTCTATAGTCTTAAACTCGGATGTTACCAAGGATCTTGAGAGGATTGAGTCCGTGATCTTTGAGTTGGCAAGTGCTATCGAAAAAATTTAAGGACCTCTTAAGAATTTTAAAGTCGTTGTTTTGATTGACTCTAAAGGACGTATAAATGGTGTAGGATGTAATAAGGATGAATCATATTAATAGAAATGGAGAATAGATTAGTTATAGATCCGGCCCTTACATTACCTAGTGGATGTGAGGACTTTGTGAAATTTTAAGGTGTATTAAAGGAAGATTAGATTATGATATTATACGAAATGGGAAAGTGATAACGTATGCTTTGAGGAATTTAACTTAGATAAGTGAGATTTTCTTATCCTCTACTCGGGAGTAGCTGTACTTATGTTGCGTTATTTAAGTAGGAACCTTATCTTTTTGAAGCTTCCTTTGAGAGTTGTTACCAATCCTAAGAGTTGGAGGATTTAGTTAGTCGAAAGAAAGAGATTTGAAGACTACCCAAATTCTTGAGGAATAGGTTATGTTGTGTGACGGATTTCCTTTCAACTTGAGAAGTTTAATTAACCTTAGCGAGTTTGCGTATAATCGCAGTTACCATTCTAGCATTGAGATAAAATCGTATGAGGCGTGGTTCAGGAAGAAAATATTGATCTCCAATTTGTTGGGGTGAGGTTGGTGAAGTAAGGCCTAAGATAATTTGGCGCCAAGGTTTGATAACCCATTTGAAGTTTAGGAAAAGTTGGTGATTTGACTTATAGACCGACTTGGAGTAGCTTATAGAGTATTTGAGGTTTTAAATGTAATATCGTAATGTATTTGCTGACATAAATTTTAATACTTTTATTTAATTGTACTTTCTTGAGGTCGCGAAAATTCGGGTTAGTGATAATTGTATGGTATTCTTGGAATATTAAGTTGTAATATCGTGTTATTAACGAAATTAGAAATCTTGGAAAGAATCATAGCAGTGATGAGACTAGTTGGGAAGTGAAGTCCTAGAGTATTCGGATTATGAAAATGTATAGTAGAATCATGCCATTGAGAAATCTAATTGGAAATATTAAGTTAGAATGTGTGAAAGGTAACCTTTGCTATTTGAACCTTAGGGTAAGTGACAATCAAATTCGGGACGAATTTTCTTTAAGGGGGAGTGAATGTAACGACCCCAACCCTAGGCACTAATTTTAAATATCCTATTATGTGCTTTTAATATTTATATTAATTTTATATGTTCAATTATGTCTTTAAATTCTTAATTTAAGATAAATTGGGTGAGAAGTAAATTTAGAATCTTCTAAAAATACATTAGATATTTAATAAGAACTTTGGGGAAAATAAAAATAGAAATTTGATAAAGAGTAAGAGGAGGTTAAAATGGGTAGAATAAATAATTAGGGGGAAGGGTTAATTTTAAAATGGAAAGCCTTAGATATTTTCTTGGAGGGGGGCCAACTCTTACTTCCTTCTAAAACCCCTCCAAGTGTCCTCCTCTCCTCACTCTATCCTTCCCATACTTTCACCTCCTCCATTTTCCTCATTATTCTCTTCCATTTTTCTTTTACAACTTTCCATGGAAGCCCCATTTGAGAGCCTCTCCTTCCAAGTGGCTAGCAAGCTCAATTCCCCTCCATTTTCAAATTCGGTGGTACTTTTGTGATTGGGGCATCTAGGGGAGTTTAACAAGCTCAAGAAATCCATAATCCATCTCCCATTCCAAGTGAGTTGTTATGACCTTCTTTCATTTATTTGCTCATGAACTATGAAATGTTGTTCTTGGTATTGTAATGGTTGTTTAATGTTTTGAAAGTCTTCTTGGAGTTGAGAAATGGGTTAATGACTTAAAATGATGTTGTGGTTCATGGGAGTTGATTTAGAGTAAAAGAAATGGGGGGAGTTAGATTTAGAAAGTGAGAATTTAATTGTGGTAGTGAGATGGGTGGAAAATCAAGTGGTGAATAATCTAGGATTATATCATTTTGGGTTTAATGATTTAGGATGAAGTTAGGAAAGTCCTTGTGGTGCTCACAAAAATAAGAGAGATTGAGGAAAAAAAAGGGAAAAGAAAATAAGTGTCTAAGGGTTAGAATTCTAGGCAAAAGCTGGTTCGCCGCTTGGGCGGTCGCCCATGAGGGGCTTGAGCGGCCGCCCATGTGGCCAGTGTTTGGCGTGCCTATCCTCCCTTCTTGGGCGGTCGCCCAAGTCCTCTTGAGCGGTCGCCCATCCCTCCAAAGAACCTTACCTCCTTTGAATTTCACTTGGGCGGTCGCCCAAGTGGTCAGCGGGCGGTCGCCCATGGCACCGTAACCTTCCTGGTTCGTTCTTGCTATTTTTACTAATAATCTCGTGGTATGACTTCCACCCATTATAAATTAATAGAACCTAACCAACCCGGATATGAATTAATCCTTTTTAACCTAAGCTCAAGTAGAATACCTCGGCTAGGCCATGATATCTTATTTGGTCAAAGTGGTTCAAACTTGGGAAATAGATCGTGAACCTTTATTAAGTTTATTCGAGGTTGTATAATGACTATGTAAGAATGGTTTGAAATACATAGTGGCCTTACTTACCCTATCCACGGTGATTAGTTAGAAATAGAGTAGGAATCATAGGTTTCACTATTTCGTTAATTGAAGATGAGCATGTATCGCCTTGTGGCATTATTATCCCAAATTGTTGAATTATTGAATTTGGTAGATACCTTAATATCCTAAGTATGGATTATTTGGCAAGCTGTTGTGTTGTATCCCAAGTGTGATTATTTGATCTTGTTGTATTGCGTCCCGGTGCGGATTATTTGGTATATGATTATATTGTATCCCGGTGTGGATTATGTGGTTATATGAATACCTTACTTGAAATTATATTCGTTAATGATATTATGCATAGTGTATTACATGAACTGTTGCACTATAGTATGGATGTAACATGAGTATATTTTACCATGTTGTTATATGCTTATCCCTTTTGTGGATTATTTCAAGTATCTATTATGTGCTTCGAACGTGTTGATATTCGGGGTATAATGGAATTCAATCAATTATTGATTTGTTCTATAAGTGATCAAGGTTCATTATACTGGGACCGTCCCCTCTCGTGGCCACAGAGTGGCCGCAAGCTACCGTATTGAGCAATAAGGAGCCTTTACATACCGCCGCGATTTGGTGTACGGTGGAATGCTCGTATGAAGCCAACGGCTTTACAGTAGCGATGATATTATATGATACTCTGAATAAGGGTCATATAAGTATCCTATTTTCTTATATGGATCTCTGGGGTATGAGACCTATAAGCGGTGAATGTGCATGGGGGCAATTCACCAAAGAGTGGAGTTTTACTCCCACGTTGTACGACTTATTGTTCAGACGGGAAAAGGTAAAATGAGGTAACGTAAGGTGTTTACCGCTTTCATAATGTGTTATGTGCTACCATGCTATGTGTTGCATCGTGTTGGCATCTTGCTGCATTCATAATAGCTCATTGAGATTTATTCTCAGCCCTTCCCTTTTACTGTTTTAGATCGTGCTGAGACAGGTGACTTGAACCAGTGAGGCCGGGGATAAGAGTTTGACTTTGCTTTTGGGGGCTTGTCAGGTTAAGCATAGGAGTTGGTTATTAGGAGTATTTATTAAGTATTTCTCTTTTGAAATTTGTATGAAAAATAATTTTGTTAAACAATGTTAATTAGGGTTTTCAATGTAATTGATCAGATTATAGTTTATTAAAAGTTATGTTTGGATTTCCTCCTAGTGGAGATATTATTAATTGATTTTTATTTGGAAATTTGAAAAAGTGGTTTTCTTCTAAAGGCAAAGAAATGTTTTAAAACTTAGATGGGTTTTCTTAGATTGAGCCTCTCCAGCTCGGGACACGCGTAAGGTTCCGGGTTGAGGTGCTCACACCATCACAAGATTCTGTTAGATTATTTGACGTTTTCCGTTAAATTGTAGTAAAGTACCTATTTTAAGTCAAAATTACCCCTCTCCGTTTTGTCTTTTGAAAGTTCATACCATTGAACGCACTATATATGCTTGTAATATAACTTACATTTGTAGTGATTTTATGTTTATGTATATAATCTATGGTGTGTTTGATTTTTATTTTTATTTTTTTTGCTATTCTTTTACTTGTCTTATTTTTATTTTTTTTAAGTGATATTTTTAGTTTTATTTTAAGAAACCATAAGCATGCCAAATATGATCTTATTTTTTTAGTGGGACAAGTTTAATTTTGGAGTAACTTATAAACTTAATTAGCTAATTTAGTTCATGAATGGTCTTTATTTATAGAGTAGTTAGTCCCCCTCCCTTTACTTTTTTTTTTCTTTTACCTTAAACATTTTGTTGACGAAAAAGAGTTGAAGCAATTTTTTTGCGGATTCGAACATTCGAAAAGTTATCTTGTACATCTAAGAGCCGGATCAATATTGTTTGAATTTCAATTCTACTATTATATGAGCTGTCTTTAGATTGTCACCATAAGATTCTCTCATACAGTTTTTTATAGCCATTCGTAAATAAAAGTATTTAAAAGATTATACAAATATGTAAACTTGTTAAAGAATTAATTCTAAATAAAAGTTAAGTACGCGAAAAATGTAGGATGTAGTAATTTGAAAATAAAATAAAAATCCTTTCTAAGTTTGTTAATATGGATTATTATTATTATTATTTAAAAAAAAAATTGATTGTAATTTTACTATTAAAAAAAAATAGGAAGAAAAGGATAAAAAAAGGTCGCTTTTGATGAGATCTCTTAATCTCAACAACAACAATCCAACACAACAAACTCATAAATTTCAGTATCTTTGCTCTGTACTTTCCCTTTCCTCTTTGGTTTCGACTTTCCTTCTTCCTATTTATTCTTTGCAACAATACACAGATCTTCTCTCTCTCTCTAAGAAGGTTCAAATCACTCCCAGAACAGGTACTTCTCCAATACCGATCTTCATGATTTTCCTATATTTGTGTATTTTGATCTACTAACCATACTCGTTCGTACCCTTTTAGGGGTTTATCGATTTTAATCTCAGCAAAGTTTTGCATGATTTTTCCCTTTATTTTCAATTTTTTTTTTTTTAACTCTTGATTGTTCGGATGAGGCTTCCTATGAACATGTTGATTACTTTAATTGGGTTTCTCTAGTGTTTTAATTGGATCTTTTCCTTTTCAATTTATATGGGTTTGCATTTAATTTGCTTGATATACAGATTGATTGATAATTATTGGCTTCAATCATTACTTCATCAGCATTTACAGTTTTGGGTTTTTCGTGTAGCTGTTGTATTAGCTGTTCTGTTTTTTGTTTCTTTCTTATAGGTGAGATTTATGGTTTTAGTTCATCTTTTAGGGTTTCATTATTTGGGTGATATGAGAAAAAAACCATGGGATTGTTGCCATGTGTTTGATTTTTTATTTTTTTTTTCATCCTGTTTAGGTTCAATTTTGGGCTTGTCTTGGATATGAGGATGTTTGTATAAAAATTGATGCGTGTATATTTATTCCTGCTTAGTTAGTTGTTTGTATATGGAGCGTCAATGACAGATAGAAGTCTAACGATGTACATTCAATTGGCTTAAGGACTTTTTTGGTGATTTAAATTGGAATGCGCTAATGAAGCTGAGCAATGTTGAACATCTCCTCTTTTTTTTTTTTCATCTCCAACACTACTTGCCATCTTGGCTGCCACTCGAGGATTAAATTACATTGTGGGTCCAAATCATCTTGGACCCCGTCAACCCCCTTCCCCTTTCCCTTTGACCAGGAAAACCTGAGAACGCACACCGGGAAGATATGGATCCCGCTAATAGGTTATAAAGCATAAACATTGGTAGTGGGCCTTCCAGTGGTGGAGCCAGAAAATTTTCAAAAGGGGGTCAGTATTATTTTCACTAATTAAAAGGAGGCAAAAAAATTAATGCATTTTTCTTCCAAGTAAATGGGGGCAGGTTTCAATAAATTGCACTAAAACCCCTAAATTCTTAAAATATGCACTACTAATTTTATTTTCTTAAAAACCAGATGGGGGCAATTACCCCCTATAATCCTCAAGTAGCTCCGCCTCAGGGGCTTTCCTAGACTTCATGTTATCGTAGAGGGTTCGTGGGCATTGACAGGGCCGTCAAGGATTTAAGTGGGGAAGATTCTAAGACCCTATCCCTCATAAGGTAGATGTAGAAATATTTCTAGACATATTAGTAGCCCATTACTACCACCGGACACCAGTTTTATTAATGGACTTTTTGGTAGGCCATGCAGAGCTGTTTGGGCTTTTAGGCTGGGTTCGTTGCAGTCCCTGCAGTATCACTGTTTAAATCTTTTAGGTACTTGGATTACGTTGTTGCTGTAATTTTATATTAGTACTTCACATAATCACTATTTAAATAGCATTTTAGTTATATAGTCTTGTGACTGTGAAGAAAAATAAGGTTATACAACCGTGTTATCACACATTTTAAATGAGGCTAAATAGAGAGGAGCATCTTTTACCCTTATACGTTTCAGAAGACCGAAAATTTTCAGTCATAAGCTCAGTTTTGATTTGGTTATGCCAAGAAATATAACCGGTATAAAATCTGGAAATATGGAGGATGGGAAGTAATGATAGGAGTACCGATATCTTGCTTTATGGTTGATGCATTCGATTAACAAAATTTTCTTTAATGGAAATTGAGCTTCAAAATATTGTTCAATGTGTTTTTATCCTAGTCCTTGTTTTTATGAGGTGTGCCAGGGGGTGGGGTGGGTGGTATTTTTATGTCTTTCTCTTGATTATGTCAATAAAAAGCACTTCTAATTGTCTTTGATCATATCCCGTCATTGAATTTTGTGCAGATGGCAACGCAGGCTGAAAGTCCTGCTACTGTGCTTCCTGCTGCCCAAGTGGTTGGAAATGCTTTTGTGGAGCAGTATTATCATATTCTTCATGAATCTCCAGAACTGGTGTACAAGTTTTATCAAGATGCAAGCATTTTAAGCAGGCCAGACTCCAGTGGCGAAATGAGTTCTGTGACAACCATGAAAGTAAGTCGATTTGTGACCATAATCTTTTCTTCATTTAAAAACAAAATTTTGTTTTTTAATGACTTGCCTGTTATTTGTTTTAGTATGATGCAAGATATTGCGAGAGCCAACCAAGAATCGTGTGTTGAATGAAAGAGTTAGGAAATCGTTTTGCCAGCAGACTCTAGGCACTAATTCATTTAAAAGTTGACTGATAAATTACAGTCGTCAAATGGAATCATAATGAGTTGTGGGTTGTCAAGATAACTGTTAGTTAAATTTACCCGAAAGAAATATTCTGGACATTTAACCTGGTATATGTATAGTTCACAAATTATTCCACGCTATTTGAGATATACAGTGACATGATCACACATTTTTGTCTAATAACTTGGCAGCAAGTGATCCTTTACATACCATGACATATGTTGCTAAATTGTTTGATTGTACTTCTATATAATATGTAAGGTTGCTCCCTTTCTAAACCTAACGAAACTCTTGTTTATTTCTCTTGGCTATTGTTCAAGGGAAAAAACTTGGCGGGAACCTGATTAATTAGGGCGACTAGTGTTATAGCTTGAACTTGATATTGCTGATACGGGGTTAAAAGTCTGATTGCAACTCACTTTGTGCAGGCTATCAATGAGACAATTCTATCACTTGGTTACAAGAACTGCAAGGCAGAGATTTATACTGCAGATGCCCAGGAGTCTTACCAGGGAGGGGTTATTGTGTTAGTGACAGGATCCTTAACTGGAACGGACAATGTGAAAAGAAAATTCTCCCAATCATTCTTCCTGGCCCCACAAGAGAAGGGCTACTATGTTCAAAATGATGTTTTTAGGTATATTGAGGAAATCGGGTCACCAGAGATAAATGGTAACAATGAAGGTGCTGCGGTGACTCCATTGACAGATCCAGGTTTGCAAGATTCTTTTTACTTGAACTCTTAAATCGAGTCATAGAATTTGTTTCTCTCTCTCTCTCTCTCTCTCATCATTTCTTAATTTGCTTCTTTCTTGATCTCAGAGCCAACTCATGTTCCAGAGAATCATGCATTTGCTTCTGAAACTACCTTTGAGGCTGAGGATCTCCAAAATGGTCCTGAAGTATGTGATCCATCTGATAATGAGGAAGGTTCAGGCCTTGAAGAAGAGGTTGTTGACGAACCACCAAATCATCCAAGTCTAAACGGAACCTCTGTAGTTGTACTATCAGAACCTTCTGTTCCCCAGGAGAAGATATCATATGCTTCAATTGTGGGTTCACGTCGTAATATTTAACTTGTATTATACTTTGTTGTTAAATATTTCTACCATTTAACTTTTCTATTAAAATTATATAGGTTAAGGTAATGAAGGTTACTAGGTCATCCGCTCAACCTCATGTTCCAACTAGTAGTTTGAAGTGGGCACCTGCTAACCCACCTCAACAGACTAAGAGTAATGCCAAGCCTTCTCCTGAAACAGAAGCATCAGCACCTGCCATTGACAACACTCCTGAAATCAGTAATGGGCACGAGGAAGGTATGGTTTTACTGAGAATGATATAAGGACTCCTTTGTGATTTTTCAGTGCTTATTTACTCTTCACGTTCCACATCAAATGTTCGAGTGACGGAAACTGTATTTGTTATGTTTATTGCAGTAATTTTATTTTTTAAGCGGAAATGCAGTTATAACATGTTTAAAAACAAATTAGTATATTGAGTTCTACAATGTATATTCCAACATTTTTCCTCTGCTCCTTAAAGTTGTAGGTCACTCCATACATGTACGGAATTTGCCTATGAATGCATCTGTCACACAGCTTGAGGAGGCATTTAAAGTATTTGGGCCCATTAAACATAATGGTGTGCAAGTCAGAAGTAATAAGGTCAGGATCAGATATTCATCATTTTCAAACCGCTTCAAAGTTATTAATTTCACGATTTCTTTTTACAACCATCTTTTTTATTCTTTGGTATACAGAACCAGGGATACTGTTTTGGCTTTGTGGAATTCGAGTCTCTCGATTCCATGCAGAATGCAATGAAGGTAAAAACTTGATTTTTACTTCACTCATTTTCTCAGTATCCTCTCTACTCTTTTTCTTCAAACTTTTTGCTATTACGAATGATGTCATGCTTGTCTCCCCTTGTGGCATGTCCATTTATAGATATCCATTTTATCGAACCATATTCTTTCAAAAGTCTGTTTGTTCCACCAAAAACTATCTCTTAGCAGGTTGATGTCAAAAAGATAAATACTCCCTCCATCCCTAAAGGAGGTCCCATTTTTTTTTTTCAAAGAAATTAAGAAAGTTGTTTTATAGTTACAGTAGTACATGTACATAAGTGCTCATAGTATCCACCTCAAAGACCTATAGTATTGAAGGTGTATGTCTTGATATGATCTTTGTTAAAAGTGAAATTAGTAACTTCTCTAATAATGGACACTCGTTTAGGGTTTTTATTTTTAGAAAATGGATGCCTATCTAGGGATGGAGGGAGTAATAATTTTTTTGTTTGTACAAGTCATGCAGTGTTGAGTGGAAACATTGTCTGCCCAAAAACGTAACCTAGAGGCCCATATGTTTTACTGAAAAAGATGTATTTTCTGGGAAGTTCAATGATGAATGGTTTAAAAAGTTTTGACGGTAGATGCTTTTCTTCTCTTGCAATTTTTATTTTCAAGTTATGTCATGCTAGAAAATCACTGGCTGAAGGTTCTCTTTAGGCAGTTGTTTGTGCCACAAATATACTTTTAACTTTTCTGTACATGTGCAACTTACTGCCCCATACTTTTAAGGTTTAAGGTTGCCTTAAGAGCTTAGGACATCTCCAATGCATGGAGTTAAGTCATAGGTATCAAAATCAAATTTTGATACCTATGTTACTATTCACAAGGTATCAAATTACCATCTCCAATAGTAGATCAAATTAATAACTTTTTTTTTATTGAAATTCTTTCACATTTAATATTTTTTAATAATTAAATATAAACAGTGTTAAATGATAATTGAATACTAATTGTTTTAAAAATAAAGTAAAATAAAATATGTATACTTAATAAAAAAATTATTTTCTTTTCCATTGACAAGTTAATAATTATATTTTGTGTTTTATAAATATACTAAAAATAAAACAAAATAAAATATAAATGTTAAATAAATAATTACATGATATAAAAAGATATTATTTGGCAAAGTGAAGGAGTAAAGAAAGGTACAAATTTGGTACCTTCCCTAACTCTTCATCAAAATTTGATACCTATGATGTTTAACATTGGAGATGCTAACTCTTTCATGTGAGTATCAAAATTTGATTTTGATACCCACCATTGGAATAGCTCTCAGGGTCTATTACACATAATATATATATACATATACATATATACATATATATATATATATATATATATATACATATATATTATATATATATATATATATATATATATATATATATTGTTGCCACAGCTGGACTGTTTATCACAATCATTCTCTTTCTGGCTTTGTAATTCTTGTGTTTTAAATTTATTTCAGGGGGTGCCTATAACAATTGGAGATCGTCAAGTGGTTGTGGAGGAGAAGAGAACTACCACAAGAGGTTTGTTAATCCAACTTCATAAACTCCCTCTTTCCCAAAATGAATGTCCAACATTCATTTTGGGAGGGAGGGAGTACTTTATAGAATACCCTTAAAAAGAAAGAAAAATGAAACATAAGAACTATAGTATAAACATAGGGGGGGGGGGGGTGAGAGGAAACTTGTCACGGGTTGTGAAATTTCCCAGTTTTCATTAACAAGACGCCTTCAATTTCTTATTTGCAGTTGGCAGCGGAGGCAGAGGATGGTATCCTCCTGGAAGAGGTGGATTCCGAAATGACAACTATAGAGGACGTGGTAACTATGGAGGAAGGGGTTATGGCAGGAATGAGTACAGAACCCAAGGTGAGTTCTCGAGCCGGCCCAAAGGTCCTCCTAATGGGCCCAGTGGCGGAACCTATCAACGGGTTGATCAGAATGGAAGTGGCAGATTTGACCGACAAAATGGAACAAATAAGGCTGCTGTATCTGCAGAGTAGTTCAATTTTTTTCCTCCCGCAAATTTTGACCGTGAGGTTTTTCTTTTTCTATTTTTGCAAATCGTAGTAACTTCAGGATTTTTCTTTATTACTGCACATTTTATTTCATATTTAGGAATTTTAAACGAGGTACATGAGACTCTCATGGTGTTTGGTGGATTGATGGATTTTAGCATACAGTGTGTCGTAAACATTGTGTTTTTGAACTTGTTTTGCCTATATGATGATTCTTTCACAAGCAGATAATCCAATCTGTTTGCTCCCTCCCAAATTGGCATTGCTTTGTGGAATACAAAGCAATTTAGGCTCTATTTTGTAACTTCTCCAATTGCAATGGCGGAAATGCCCTAACTTGATTCTCACCTGAAGCGGCACTTGACCGCGGCAAGTGAGACCGGTATCGCTCGAGGGATATTAGGTCCTATGGTGTCGCTCGAGGGATATTGGGTCTTATTCTGTAATTTACCCTCCATTCATTCTGGTGTATTGATATCATATATATATATAAGAAAAAAAATCCCAAATTGCATGGTACATACTAAATCAAGAATGCTCTTGTCTAAAAACAAGGTAGACAAATACTACTTGAATCTGATTTACCTAGTGCAATGCACATGAAGAAATTCAATTTGATTTCTGCAAATCAGACACAAAATTAGAAGCAGCAAAAGCAGCAGAACCTCCAAGAACAGAGAGCAGAGCCACAGCAACCTGAACAACAATTTGCCAAGGGTGCTGCTCAGGGACCAAGTAGACAAACAAAGGACCCAAAGCCAGTAAACCCAGGCTTAATGTGAAGAGAGACGACGGGGTTGCCGGGTCCGTGGCGGCGGACAGAACTCCGAGCTCCTCTGCTTTGGATAAAAGACCGAATTTCTCAATGGATGAAAGAGAAAGACCAGCCTTTTCTGCAGCTGATAGTAACCCAGCTTTCTCTGCTTTAGTTAGAAGCCTGAGTTGCTCCACCCGAGTTAGTAACTTAATTCCGGCCGGCGAATTCACCTGAAAAAGATTATACCAAAAGGGTCAATTCTGTTGCTCGTCCCAAAATACATATCGGCACTATCCTTTTTTTTTTTTAAGCATACAAATAAGTAAAACACATTCTTTAAACATTTTGACAAGTCAAATGAGACATTTCAAACGAGTAATTGAAAGGTTATTGGATTAGAAGAGGTGGGTGTGATGAATTATGACCTTCTTGGAACTGACAGTGTTCTTGGTGGCTGTTGAAACGGGTTTCTGGGTAGCCATGGAACGAACTACGAGTGTCATCTTCTTTGATCGGAAGCTTGATTTTGGCTATGGCTATGTATTTGGCGTCGGTCTGTCTGTCTGTCTCAAATCAAAGCAGAAGAGGAAGAAGATGAATGAATATATGACTTTCTCATTTTGGGTGATGGAGAGTGAATGTGAAGGGATAGTGGATGGATGGATTGAACTCTTGTTGTTTGGGTTGCCACGTGTATGTCAGTGTATGGTTGCTTCCTTGTGCTATTTTCTCTTTTCTCCCCTTATACTCTTCTCTTCTGTTCCAACTAAAACTTCACATTTTATCCAAAAAGGTATCCAAAAAAAGTTTCATCTTTCTTAAATAACAACAACAAAGCCTTAGTACCAAAATAATTTGGGATCGACTAACATGAATCCTTATATATCATCGTAAAAAAGGTATTAATTAAATAACTAATATATTAAAAGAATGATTTTAATTATTTTTTAAAATATAAATACATAAGTCCTTTCCTCTCAAAAAATAAAAATAAATAAATACTTTATTAATAAAATTTTCTAAATAAAATGACAATTAATTATAGTTCAATATTAATTTACTATATTAAATGACAAATAATTATACTTTTATAATAATTTAATGTATTAATTAAATGTACGACCTTCACATCTCCGTACCAATGTCCGGCGTCATTCTGATCATCATCAATACTCGATTGGACGCCCACACTTTGTACTCCTTCGTCACAGTGAGTGAGGTTCGTTTAATTTAATTTGACTTTTTCAAAATATAATTACTTGTCATTTAATTTTTGAAAATTTTATAAAAAGTCATATTTTTTTTTTATTTTTGAAAGGAAATGACTTATTTATTTATTTATACTTTAAAGAATAATTAAAATCATTATTTTAATATATTAGTTATTTTATTTTAAATTTTGATTATTTAAATTTTATAATTTTTAACATTAATTTTAAGTATTTGCATTTAACCCCATAAAAACTAATATTCATTTCAAACTAATCCATTTCGTCAATCACGTGCAAATCACATGTGCTTTAACTGATTTTTCTAACGAAATCTATAAAAAGAAATTCCTATTTTGCAAACAAAATGACAAGTCAGGTCATATTTCGCTAAATTTTGGATGTCAGGCACAAACCGGTACCACCACGTGAACGTTAACCCCTATTTTGTGGTTTGCCCTTTGTTAATACACAGAAGTGTTCACTTATTTACGATATTACCACCATGCTTCAAGTGCGTTTCACAAATTTGGCCAAATATCAGTCTGCTTTTATGATTGAACCATCCAACTAATCTATCTTTTAAAGTTAAACCGTAGTTGAACTATTCGATTAGTCCCTTACGCATTAACTATCACACTAACATTAAGAATGACTTTGATAGTTCAACTATCATACTTAACCTATTTGCTAGTTTAATTACAACAAATATCTTTGAAAAAGAAAAAGTCAAAAACTCACAAACAATATTGATAAATGTGCATGATGGTTGGTGTTAGACTATCCACAACAGTTTCATCACACTCTCCCATTTCATCTAACACTTTTTATACTTTTTCTCATCCACCTAATATTTCATCTACCCATTTCATTTACCCCCTACAATGGCTAACTTAAATTAAATTTCAACTCCCTCCAACTCATCATTTTATACCCCACTACTTTTATTTTATTTTATTTATATTCTCTATTTTTATGATTAGTAAAATAATAATAATAATTATTATTATTATTTATAATTAAAAAAAATATTTCACACTTAATTAAAAAAATATTGCATCAATTTATAGGTAAAAAAATAATGATTTTTTAAAATAAATCCTAAAATGAAGAAGGATAATTGAGAAATGAGTGTTTTTTTTTTTGTGACCAAATCAAATGAAACTTATATCAATTTGTAGGGAAAAAAATGATGAATTTTGGTGAAAAAAAAATTAAAAAAAAAATTAATTTACTAGGTGATAATTCAGCTCAAATTGAAAAATGAGTGTTTTTTTTTGTCCAAATCAAATGAACTTTATATCAATTTGTAGGGAAAAAAATGATTAATTTTGGTGAAAAAAAATATAAAAAAAAATAATTTACTAGGTGATAATTCAGCTCAAATTGAAAAATGAGTGTTTTTTTTTTGTCCAAATCAAATGAAACTTATATCAATTTGTAGGGAAAAAAATGATTAATTTTGGTGAAAAAAAATTAAAAAAAAAATAATTTACTAGGTGATAATTCAGCTCAAATTGAAAAATGAGTATTTTTTTGTGTCCAAATCAAATGAAACTTATATCAATTTGTAGGGAAAAAAAATGATGAATTTTGGTGAAAAAAATAATAATTTACTAGGTGATAATTAAGCTCAAAAATTTGGGATAAAATATTAAATTCGAAAATCCATCTACCCAATCAGAGTATGACACTTGTCGAATTCAGAGAAAAAAAAACCGTCACGCGCCACGCCGACGCATGAAGCTCACCGCCTTATTCGGTCCAATGCCACGCTGACACGTGGCAAATAAAAAAAAATTTAAACTTTCAACCCGAATGAAAGTTTTCAACCCCTCATTTCATCCAACCTTGTTTCATTTATCCATTGGAGCAATTCAGCTGAGCTGAATGAAATCCTTTTCAACCCATATTTCATTCTTCCATTGTATGTATTCTTAGATAAACTACTAAACTTATATTTAATTAGTCCATTCCACATACTTTTAACTCTTACGGAGTATATATAAGCTTCAAGAATCAATTTTCACATTAGTATCGTCGGTATTTGTGTTTTTAGTGTCAATGATTAGGGCTGTTACACGCAATGAGCCGGCTTGAGCTCGTCTCGGGCTCAGCTCGTAAAAGTTCGAGTTCGAGTGGGCTCGAGGTGAACTCGAGCTCGAGCTCGAACCGATTTTCAAGCTCATTTTTTTTTCGAGCCAGCTCGTGTTCGGCTCATATGTTCGACGAGCTCTGATCGAGATCGACTCGTTAGAGCTCGGCTCGTTAAGCTCGTTAAAAAGCTCGAATGAATTTTGCCCGCGAATGACTTGTTTAGGCTCGTTTAGGCTCGAGATCGATTACAACTCGAATTAGTGCTCGATAAAGCTCGTTTGATTTCAGATTTTTTTCAAAAAATAAGTCAAAGCTCGAGTTCGGCTCGTTAATACTCGAGTTCGAGCAGCTCGTGAAAAGCTCGCAAACAGCTCGCGAAAAAGCTCGAAACTCAATTCGATCCGAGCTCGAACAGTCATACTGGGCTCGAGCTCGATAACTTTTATACACGCTCGAGCTCGAAACTTCAAAGCTCGACTCGGCTCGGCTCGTTTATAGCCCTATCAATGATAGTGGTTTGAGTGTCCGTGTGAGAGTGTTTGTTTAGTCTTTAGTGTAACGGTAGTGTTTTTAAGTGTCAATTATAGCATTAAAGAGTGATAGTGTTGGTGTTAATCAAGTACTCGGGTGCTAATAATTTCTTATTATTTACGATATTGTCACTAATTGAGTGTCAGGTAGTGTTTTTTAATGTCAATTACAGTGTTGAAGAGAGATAGAGTTAGTATCAATTAGTACGCATGTATTAATAAGTTTTGATTATTTACGATATTGTCGCCATGCAATTTAAAAATAGGTTCCAGTTATTTAGTTATTTTTAGAACATCTTCATACTTGTTAAAGGTGTTGCTCATCTTCCCCGCTTAGCTTTTCTGGCGCCTATGAGATTCATCGCCTTTTTGATTCGTGACACGCAGGTGATAGCCTTTCTACCTCAGGCGTCACCTTTTTTGCTACGACGAGAGGCGGGTAAGGCGTCGCTTTTGTGTAATGACGCGAAAGGGTCAACGTTGATGGGTTGCATCGTTTTAGTGGAGCTATATCGTTTTGTTTCTCGCTTTTTCTCTTTATATTTGTGTTCAAGCCTCTAAGTCGACAGATTGAGAAGAGGAGAGAAAAGGTCAGAAGGGTTGGGGTCGCCAACCTTTTGACGACACAATCTTACCGTCTTCGACAAACGACGGATAACTACGACGGCGAGTTTTTGTAAAGTATTTCTCCTTTGCTTCTCTATTTTTGTTCGTTTCATCTCCTCTTTCGATTTTTCTTTTTGACGAAATCGGACGAGCTAAGTGTATTAGAAGTTCTTTTTTTACATTTTGAGTCTCATTCTCCCATTTGATACCTATACGTCCCCTTTTATTCCATTTTAAGTTTTTTCTTCTTCTTTTTCAGTCCCATGTTCCAAAAAAAAAAATCATTTGAATATAAAAAATCAATGATATTTTATTATTGGATTGTTACCGTATATGTGGAATTGTGACATTTAGTTAGTGTTTTATTCTTGTTTATAACTTGTTTTAAGATTTGTATATATGTTACATGTGTATATAGTTTTTCGAATGTTTTGTTTTATTTTTTTTCGTCTTACTCGCCTTTTTGCTGCCTGCCCGTCCGCCAGTCACCTTGCCGTTCGCCTTTTTCAATTACCTTTCTCCTGCCTCTCCCGTTTCGACTTTGACAATTATGTTTATCGGCCTTAAAATGATTAAATTGCAGTTATTTAAGATAGTTATGACACGCATCTTAAAACCTATTTTTTTTTATCACTAAGCAAACTAGGAGTGTTGCTGCTATTCACATTAGTAAAATTTATAAGTATACCCGTATTCATGCATTAACATGTTGTACCATAAAATATTTTAAACTAACATACACCCTCCATGTTATCTGAAAAGACATTTTTGATCAACTTTAAGAGCATCTATTATACAATATAAGGGGCAAATAACTGCCTCTTATCTTTACATAAACAGGGGCTGAGATCATTTGGTAACTGCTTCAATCCTACGGCCAAGCATCAACGCAAACCCACGTTCTCTTCTTCCCCTTAGTGAAAATTCAGCCATTCACCTTCTCCTTCTCCGTTTCAAATTACACACAGTTATGTGCGTTTGTGGATCGCCGCCGTGACCAATTCTTCTCCTCCTCCTATTCGGATTTGATGAATCATCTCTCCCCCAATTCCTACTTCTTCTCCTGATCAATCCTTCTCCGTTTCAATCTAGCAACTCCCTTTCCAATTCTATTTCCTCCATGGCTGCATTATATAAACGTCAATCTGAGGCTCCGATTCATACCCTCAATCGGATCCGATTCATCCTCCCTCAAATTACCCTCAATCTCTCAACTATTCTCGATTGAACAATATCAAACACTTCTTTTCGTTCTCTATTTTCTCCGTGCTTCAGGTACGCTGTTTCTCCATCTATCTCTCTCTCTTACTTCTATGGGTTGATTTTTTCCACTGATTTGTTTAATCTTCACTGACTGCTTTTGTGGTGCAAAAAAATAGATAACCTTTTTGTGCACATAATATGTTTGATTGAATGCCTAACCCAGATTTTTGCCTTGGCTGTGAATTTTTTTCTTCCCATTTCAGTTTAGATAATATGCCTTTTTTTTTTTTGTTTTGCATAGGCACACTACAATTGAAGCTAATTGGTATTTCTGTATGTTTCTTGATTTTGGTTTTCTTGACAGGCGATTTCACTTTGCTATTAAAGGGTTCTGTAAAGCGTGAGGCTTTCCAAGACAAGGTTTGTGAAGTTTTTCTTTCACACCCATAATCCACTCAGTTATTTAAGTATTTGTACAAAAAATGATGATTTTGTGTTTTGAAATTGGCGGAGTTGTTTGGATTCTTGGAGCCGGCGGGGAATAGGTATGTTATATAACATCAATTGTTGTTTCTTAGATTGAAATTACCTGCTTGGTTGAGATATTTGTCATTTTCAATTATTTATTTTGTGTCTTCAGTTGCCTGATAGTTTCTGCTTTCTCGGAAAATAAAAAAAAATAATAAAAAAAATACATGTTTAACTTCTTTTGATACTTTTATTCTTCATGAAGGAAACCTTATGAATTGAAAAGCGAGACAGTTATAAAGATGTGAGTTAGTGGCAACTGCAAGAACCCTTGCGTGCTATGTGATTTTCGGTTCTCCCATCTACTGTTATAGTTAATATTTGCCACAATGATTATTTCTGCTTCATGTGATTTTTTTTTTAATCTTTTTATAGTGATTGTTTCTGCCTTTTGATCCATGTTTTTTCATGCAGATCTCTCAGCTTCCTCTGTCAGCGTTAGTTATTGGGTGCCCATTCCATAGAATAAAGAATAGTCCAGATGTGTGTTTTCGTCCCATAAATATAATGTTATGTCTCATTCATTTACTTTTGGAATCTCAATGCTCTTTCTTCACTTCTTTTAGGTTGTTCAACTGAAGATTTTTTCGATGATCTTCTTTTAGGTTGTTTATGTGAAGCTTTTTATTGATGATCTTCGTGACACGGGGAAGCTTGATGGTTTTCCGTATACCTTTTTGAATGAGTGTTTCACGTCAAAGGTGTGTGCCTCTTGCTAATGTATAACTTTTGTAGTTCAAGCTTCAATATTAATGATACCATCTCTGCTTACTCCCCCCGTCCCAAAATGAACCGTTCAAAAAATTTCAAATTTGCTCTTGATCAAGAGCGAATTAGAAAACTTTTTGGACATTAATTTTGGGACATTGGGAGTATTTTGTAACTTTGACAACATAACCAACTAGATGGCGCTAATTGTTGTTATCAGAATGTGGAGTTATTGCTTGAGCCTTTGAATCTCCACCCAATTCAAGCGAAAACGATAAATGACAAATTCGCTGTTGTTGGAATACTCCAGGTTATTCTTATCTCTGCTGTTGGAATCATACTTTTTGCTAATCAAAATTGTTGCAAATATGAGCTTTTCGAATTACGCTTTCTGTCAATGTTAACTGCAGAACTTGAAAGATACCTTCAACCTTGAATTCAAGCTTTTGTTATGTTCTTTAAAAAAAAAAAAAAAACTGATATGATAATTTTTTTGTGTGTGTGATTTCCTTCTGTCTGAAATTAAAAGTCTCTTTTTCGTCTCTGTGTTTATTAAGAATGGTGAATTCTGTTTGGAGGTATACGTGAATGTCATCACTAATATTCATGGTATAGAGCTGTTGGAGGCATACATTAGTGCCCACATTCAAATTCAATGATTCATGTGAGGCTCTTTTTATGGGATGAATAGTGTATATGAAATACCAGAGATCATCAGTGGAATATTGTTACCCTGTAGGTGTTTCTGGACCACTGTTAAGATTCCCTTTGAAGACTTCAATTTTATTTGTGTTCCTTACACAAGTTGACCTCGCTAGCCCGGAACAACAAAATTTTTAAGTTCTTTCGGTCCTTATATCTCATGGTTTAACCAAAGTGATATTCTTCCTGAGCAGGTGTGTATCTTTACTTACCAAATGATATTTACGTAGAAGGATGGTAGTGAGATTGTGGTTGATGGCCCTGGATGCAATCTTCGTTGCAGAAAGGTTCGTGTCATATTCGTCCGGAGCAGGCATATTCTTATAGAGATCTTTCCTGTTTCCTATTGTTTTAAAAAAAAAATGGACACAAAAGTTGAGGGGTTGTGATTGTGACTTAATGGTTTGAATATGTAGACCATGAAGTCATTACAGCAGGCTTCACCCCTTCTCTATCACCATTCTTTAGCATGAGATTCAGTACGTAATCCCATAGCTTTAGTTGCCTTTCCCCCCCCCCCCCATTAACAAAGGCTACTAATTATTTTTATGGCATATATATAGAGAGTTACTTTTATGTGTATATATGTGTGTATGTATTTATATTTGTTTATCATACTTTTTGTTGTCAGGATAGACTTAAAACATTGTAAAAAAATGGCACTTTTTGGCTGTTAATTTTGAGTTGTTGTTCAAATGGGAAGCTTAACAAAATATTATGATATATTTACATCAATGGCGCTTCATTTCAAAAGCTTATTTTGTCATAGGTATATTTGCATGGACAAATTCTTCAGAATCAGCCTTACTTATCAAGCTCTGGGGTTACATTTTAAATAATGTATTGAATGTGCAATAACTGATGATATGAGATTTTGGAAATTTGTGGATATGACTAGCATTCATTATCGCTAAAAGAACTTGGTATCGTCATCAAAGTACATGATTAATGTCGGTCGTACAAAATGTGTTGGGGTGTTTAGGTTAGGTGTAATGATTTGATTATAACTGAAAAATAATAGTATTTGGTAATAAGGATTTGTTTGTTAGAAAAATACCTATTGTAGAAATTTCAAACTCCTTCGTTTGATCCATACATACAATTTTTCGGAAGATGTATAATAGTGATGTATCAAAATATTTTGTTTGTAAGAAGGATAGAAGCTATGCATAAGACAACTCATGGAGAAGCTGTTTTATTCTACTTATCATTTTTTCCACTGCTTACCTTTTTGTACTGACCCGTGCCATTGGCACGGGCTTTTGAGTACTAGTAATTAACAATGAAACTTCATCCCCATCCCTTTCTCCTCCACCTCAGCTCCACATCATCAGTCATTAAAAATATAACTCCAAACAATTTTATCTCCATTCATGACAAAAGTCATCAATTTCTCTCTCCTATTTTTTATTAATAAATTATAGTTTTTTCAATATTCTTGTATTTTTATTATTTTTTATATGTTAATTGCAATTTTTATAAAAAAAAAAATAATTTCAAAAATATGACACGTGTCATTCACTAATTGATCTAAACAAAAAAAAAAAAACCTAGCAATGCCGTGAAGCCGTCGTCTGGCAAACAAAAAAAAATAAAAGTTACTTATGACTTTACTAAAGTCATGGTTGGGTGATAAATTGGCTGCCACCTCAGCCATGACTTTAGCAAATGGCGTTGATGGAGATGCCCGTATTCACTAGCCGACTTGCGCAAGTCATAAAAGGGCCAAAACCCCGACCCAAAGCTAAAACCCTAATAGATCGATTCATTCTTTCGTTTCTTCTTTTCTAACTTGTTCGTCCTCTCAATCTCCTTCAAGGGTTTCTTCCAATGGCGCTCCCTAAGATTTCGACAGAGAAGATCAAAGAATTCTGGCACTCCCAAGTTCACAACGAAGAGAAGTGGGCTGCCAACGCGGTAACTACCCTAACCCTAACTTCTTCCTCCGATTTTCCTTAATGAACTTTTCCTGGTGGATTGTTTCTGACACGCGCCCGCTTCTTTTTTTATCCATTTATGGATCGATGTTTTCAGTAAACTTAGAGATCTGATTGTTATTGATGCTATTGATTGTCTGATGTTTTGTAATTGTAACCTAGGGATTTGTGTTGATAATTTAGATATTATGTTTGGCAGTTCAATTCCAAGCCATTGAATTCGAATCAGAATCATCAATTTTACTTCCCGGAATTTATCTCGTTCTTTCAATTTGAAAACCAATGTTTGGAATTCAGATTGAAAAGCTTACCCTCTGGGTTATCAAAGATTGAAATTATTTCTAATTTGGCCTTGTAATTGCTCTCATGATGCTGAGCTACCCCAGCAATTGGACTTGGGTTTATTAGTGCAATCGCAGCAAGTAGTTACTCTAGCAATTGGACTTGTGTCTTTACTGCTGGTTATGCTGAAGGCACCATATGGTCTTCCTTTCTTGTTGACTGCTTCCACCTTGTCTTTACTTGTGTTAGTATTTTGTAGCTCTTGAGATTCACGCCGGCAAAGCTTGGTCTCGATGATTTGGTCTCTTTCCCAGCAACTATAGCTCTTCGATTTTTAGCTTGTAGTCGAGTTCTTCTACTGGTGTTTGTTTGAAAATCATTAAAGCTTGAAAGCATTGGAGACATGACAACTATAGGGGGGGGGCCATCTCTGAAAGACAGTAGTCTAACAGCCCTGTTTCGATTTCGAAAAATAGAGCATCTTGGAGAAGTCTTGTCCAGGGCTTTCCACTTACGTTTGGAAAGATCCGTTAAAAGAAGGAATTTTGTGCATGAATTTGTGGTTGTCCATCTGAGGGTCTATTACTTACAACTGCCCAAGGAATTTTATCTCTTTGATAATGAAGGACAGGTGAATGTCTATCCTAACCTTGATGCTGCTGCTGCATAAACAATGGACATTAGGAACAAGAGACTGTATATATGAGTTATCATTATCTGTAGGCTCAATATTTTTGCGTATGGCATCTCATATACATGACCATTATGCCTAGATTTAGGGAAGCGCCCCTCCTAACTCTATAGTACTTAATAACAATGGCAGGTTTTTGGTGTTTACATTTAGCTTATCATGAAGGATTCCTGTAATTCCAATTAGAAAATCCAGTTTCGATTTGCTTTCCAGTAGAGACTTTGCTACTAATTCCACTTTACAAGTTGCGTAAACTTCTCGATTAAGTCGTCGTGTATTTAATCTAAGATGTTGCACTGCACCACCCGGGATATTTATATATTGCTGGCGATAATGTTATCTTTTATCATGCAGTATAGAGGTTTGCCACTGATCATGACAGTGACTCTCTGTTTTCCTTGGGGTAGGGTAGGGAGATGCTTAGTTTCTTCAATTTAGGCTGGATTAAGAAATTTGGAATTGGCCTAGCTAGAGCAACTGTAGTTTTCTCTTTGACCAAAATACGTTTACCCTCCCCCCCCCCCTCCCCCCAAAATACATACACACACATACATATATACATACACACACACACACACACACACACACACACATATATATACCAAACCCCACTTTGCATCCCTCCCCCGCAAAATTTGTCCCACTTTGGTACCTCATGTTTAAAAAATCCCACTTTGCCACCAGAGTCCTAACAAATGTTAGAAATTTAACGAAATTGGTCATGTGCATGTCACATGAAGAGTATTTGTGTCTTTAATCCAAAATTTAAGGGCTAAAATGTCATTTAACCATCAAAAACTCTAAAGTCTTTACGGCCACCCAAAATCACCACCACTACCAAACCACACCACCCTTTACCCACCATAATCAAAATCAAATAGCATTTTCATTATTTTCTACTCAATTGAATCCATACAACCAAAACAATGAATCCTAATAAATTTCAGTCTTTTCTACTCAATTTTTCTGAATCCACACAACCAAAACAATGAATTCTATTGTATCCCCAAACAATAATCATATCCAAAAATAAAAAAGATCAAAACAACCCAGATCTAGGTTCCAAATATTCTATTTGTGTTCATCTGGTAAATCTGAGATAGATTTGTTGGTGAAGCAAGGATGATGAAGCAATATCCGCAAAAGGGTGGGAATTTAAAAACAATAATTATATCCAATAATCAAAGATAAAAACAACTCAGTGCGGCTTATTGTGGTGAGAAGGGAGAAGTGGGAAGGATTGGGTGGTTGGGTTACAGGTAGGAAGGAGAAGGGAGGGAATGCCGAGAATGATGGAAGAGGGAGGGGAAGGCTTTTTGCGGGGTCTGATTGTGGGAGGGGGGCGAGTACAGTAACAAGTAAATGAAGGAGGTCTGGTGTGCTTGATTTTTTTTTCTTTCTTTATTTATCCTTTCTTCCTTCCTTTTTCTTTCTTCAGTATTTGTTAATATAGTGTATTTTATTATTTATTTTTAGTGTATTTTTTACTCCTTCCGTCTCACCCGAAAAGGCACAAATTTTCATTTTGGGTGTCCCATTTAAAAAGGCTCACACCCAAAATGGAAACATTTTAATACTTCTCTATTCTTGGGACCCACTTGTCATACTCAAAATAACTATCCACTTACCATTATCTATCCCACTTTATCTCTCCTACCTCAATTTTCATGCTCATAATATTTACTCCACTATACAATCTCCTTAATTCTCGTGTGTAAGACCAAATTTATTCCTTTTCGGAGGGGACGGAGGGAGCATTAATTTTAGGATGACCAAAATACCCTATCATGTGAGAATGGCCAATTTCGTTAAATTTTAAACATTCGTTAGGATTCAAGTGCAAAGTGAGATTATTTAAACATGAGGTACCAAAGTTGGAGAAATTTTGCGCGGGGGTGCGAACTGGGATTTGGTGTATACTTTGGGGATAAATGTGTTTTGGCCATAAGTCTTTCATAAGAAAACATAAATGCTCTGTCCTTCTAACAACAAACAACAGAATGTTTTACGCAGTTCATGAGCAAACAAAGCCTTAGTCTCAAAATGATTTAGGGTTGGCTAACATGAATTGTCACATGGTATCACAATTGGTAATTGATATTCCCTATGTCCCGGAATAAATGTCGCATATGGTCAACTAAGTTGAACTTTGATAAAAAAGTTATGAAAATTTGATTATTTTCATACTATTCTGAAAATGGTTATTGATACATGAATATAAACGCTATTCATAACTATTTTTAAATTTTTTATGAAGATAAATCATTTCAATTTAATGTTGGTCATAGTTCAATTTAGTTGACGTTATGCGACATTTATTCTGGGACAGAACAGAGGGAGTATAATTTGATGAGATAATCTAGTTACTTGAACACAGATTTTATGCAGTCAGTGTGCTCGTGATGATTTATCTGGTTCATGATTGGTTGGTCATCTTAATTGGAATACTACAGATAAGCAAATCATCTAATTGTCTACCCTTGATAGCATCATACATAATTGTAATGTTTCATAGTTAAAACAGTTTTTAGCATACTTATCTCGATGTTAATATTGTGCCTATTATTTGAAAGTTTCTGTATACATTTAAGATTTTCTCATCATTTATCTCCCAATTTCTCTTCTTGATGCAGAAATTGCTCCGAGCCGTAGGGCTGTTTGCGGGTTCTATTGTTTTGATGCGGAACTTCGGTGACCTCATGTCAGTTTGAAGGAGGAAGCTGTCTGACTCTGCCAGACACTTCCGGTCTGATGCTCGTTTTTTCTAATTTTTAAAAGGGTTCCGCCCTTGTTTCTTTTGTATTCCAAACAGCAAATAATTTAGTCCTTATTTGTTGTTTCTTTTGGCTTTCGGTTAGATACGCTATCTTGTAGACCTTTCATTCATACCGGAACTAATAGCTGAATATTTGAATGCCCCATAGTTTCATTTTGAGAGATATTAAGCTAGATTTAGACAAAGAGGATGAGATCAACAGATGAAGTGTTACTCATTACATGTCTAGTCACTCCTTTTTTTTTTTTTTTTGATGAAATCAATGTCAAAACATATAATAAATGGGTGATGTTATTGAAAATTAACATGAATTAAAACAATTAGAGAAATATGTTGAATAAAAAAATAATTTAAGTGACTAGACATTATGTTGTTTATTCAAGTTATTGAAGACATCAGAGAGAAGCAGCCAATTCTTATAAATAAAATGGTGAGAAGTCAAATGGAAACTAAAATGTCCAAATATTTTCAATAGTAAAAGAATGTCAATTTCTTGGCGAAGCTATTGAATCCTTCATCATGCAATAATCTCGAAATTTATACTTAGACTTGCGATACAATATGGTGAAATCATTAAGGGTTGTTATGTACTTACGTTACTAAATTAAGTTTAAATTTTTATAAATGTCTCTCAAAATGAAATTTAAACTTTTATTTAGAGACGAGGGAATAGAACGTAAGTGTGTAATACCATTATTTTGTAATTACCAAATTAACCCTACACTTTGTTTGGATTATAGAGGAATTGAGAAAAGACCCTAGTATGCAAGAATAGAATAAAAAGTTGTTGAACCAAAGTGGCCTTGGTCCAGTGGTATGTTGGTGACTTCCCGAAGGGGAGGTCACCGGTTCGATTCCCCTCAAGGGAAATTTCTGTGGTTTAATTCATACCTTGGGTTTCAGGGTCCTTTGGAGCCTCCCGGGGCACATCCGTGCAGTTAAGGAAGCAACATTACTGGGCTTGTATCCTCAGTGTGGGGAGTTCAAGAGTGATGTAAATGCCTTGTAGGAGGGCTCCCTTGGGGCTCTGGAGCATAAGGGGTACTGTCACCCTGGCTGCATAGGGCACATCCCGCGATTTACTTCCGCCAGCATACTGAGGGGCCGGTACCTGGTGGTCCAGGATTAGTCCGACGAAGCCAGGAAATCTGGGTATCAAAAAAAAAAAAAAAAGAATAAAAAGTTGTTGAAAAGTAAAAAAAAGTGACTGAAAACAGCTGTAACCATGCATGGATTTATCATTCCCACATGGCAATAGAGATCCGAGACTTTTCTAGGAGGGAAACTGGCATTCTTAAATGAGTCCATTTTGGGAGAAACTTGTTTCTTCATCAGTTATAAAAAGTCCAATTTCTAATTTTGAGTTTCGAGCGTAAAACATTGAGTTTCGAGCTTAAAACACTGAGTTTAGGCGTTAAAATACCTAGAAGTTAAAACATCGAGTTTAGGCGTTAAAACACCGAGTTAAGATTAGTAACTAAAACATCGAGTTTATGTCTTAAAACTCTGAGTTTTTGCCTTGAATTTTTTAAAAACAAGACTTTTTATAAGTTTGGGGAAACAGAGTTCCCCCAAAACTTTCTGCTCTTAAATTGTGTTTACGAAATTAACCCCCTGTTGAATTGTGATTTACGGATCCTGAGAAAAGCATCTATCTATCTATCTATAGTATAAATGGCAAAGGAAATGAACAGTACAATGAACAGTTTCATCTGTTAAATTTTTTATTTTGCCCTCACTAATGTTGTCTCATTCCCATTTTACCCTTAAAAAAAAAATTAATTTTTTTTTAAATTAAAAAAAATTTAATTTTTTTTTTTAAATTAAAAAAATAATTTTTTTTAATTAAAAAAAAAAAACACGTGCCCTTTAACAAACAAGTGCTTTTACTAGTTATTATAAAAAAAAACTCTAGGGACAACCGTAAACTCTAAATACAATTGTAATTGTGAATGAAAAGACATACTCCCTCCGTCCCAATCTAAATGTCTCAATTTTTCATTTTGGGCGTCCCATCTAAAATGTCTCATTTTCAAAAAAGGAAAGTTTTTTTTCACTATTCCACCCACTCATTCTCTCTTCTACTTTACTTTTACACTCACAACATTCTCTCTCCTAACTATTCTTTCCACTCATTCTCTTTCCTATTTAATTTTTCATACTCACAACATTTAAACTTTTTCTCTTTCCTACCTCACTTTTTCTCTTTTCTACCTCACTATCCTTAATTTCTGCGCCAAGCACATTTTTAGACATTTAGATTAGGATGGAGGGAGTATGTAATTGTGAATGAAATAACATATGTAATTGTGAATGAAAGAACAGTTGTAACTGTATATAAACTTGTCATCACCACGTACCACTGTTAATTAGACACTTTTCTAAGATATAATCCCCTCTCACCTTACTCTCTCCCCATCCAACCACACCTCGATCACATCCCTCACTCATAAACATATACATACACACGCTTTTAGATTGTTCTTGATTGTTAGCCCTCTTTATTCTTCATCACTTTTCATTATTTCCATAAATTTATCCCCAAATCTTTTACATTATGCAAGAATCTCTCGGGCCTTTTCTCCAAATCTCAATTATATAATTTATTTCTATATATTTATATATGTAGGACATATTTTATGTATTTTTATTTCTATCTAAATCAATCTTTTTCACGTGAATCTAAACAGTTGAGGTGAAGTGAAAGCATGTAGAGGCGTTGTTGGCTTATCTTCCCTGATGTCATTTTTTGGTGCCGTCAAATCATCCCAAAACTCTAATGCCTTCCATTTTGTCATTGTTGTCATTAAGCGTCTCCATATTTCTTTGGGTTAATCTTAAGTAAATCTCACAATATGGAAGATTTCATTAGCAATTATTTTTAGAATCTAACTTTATTTGCTTATAGATTCATCAAATTGCACTAAATTTATGTTTGTTGCTTCTCTTTTTTAAGGGATGGGTGAAAATGTTAATTGCATCTCTTTTCCTGAGATGGGTGGAGCGGTTAAAAGGAAATTTCGAGCATAAATATTGTCACTTTTATATCGTTCGACAAAGTACAGCCATATATGGTTGTAAATCAGAACTGTTACATGTGCAAGATGGTAAAGAGGAGATTCAAACAATGATGTATGCGTATAGTGGAAAACAAGGGCGGGTGATATGGAATGGAAGCCCGACAAGAAGTGGTGTATGTCGGAAGCGCCATTGATTCTGCCCGGAGCAACAATTGTACGCATCAAAAGTTGTCACTGATTCTACTCGGAGCAACAATTGTGTACATCGAAAGCTGCCATTAATTCAGCTTGGAGCAACAATGCCCCGTGGACCTAGCAAACACCATTAGGCATATTACTTTCAATCTTGATGTTGATCATGGTTACAATTGTAATTTGACATTCAGACTTCTAGACATAACTACTTCTAGATCTAACTGACATTCGGTGGGACGGAGGGAGTATATTCTATCAATAACAAATATTTTAGATGTTGATTCGAATAATTAAATTAACCTATAATTGTTATTCAAATTACATTCATGTTAACAAAAAAATGTAGAAAAATCATTTCGAGACAAAGAAAATATCATTCTTCGCAAATTTCTCGCTCACAAACTGGACAAATTGTTATACAATATGGTATAATTATCATGTAACAATCTCTATAATATGATTACATATTCCCAAATGACTGTTTAATAAAGACTATAGATCTTAAAATCAATTGGTATTAAAATCAATTGGTAATAAGGGGAATGACTCATAATTTTTATATGTTATAGGCAAGATTTGTTAATTCTCGATGTGGGATAATGTCTCTAACAAGCCCCCTCACGTGCAGCCGGGATTTGCTAAGACTTACAACGTGGACTTTTTAATCAGGTGGCGCGGAGCAACATCGTAGACCGTTTAGCCTGCACGTGTAACATACCTGCTCTGATACTGATACTGCCATCTTAAAGTCTAGGGTTCCACCTTAAAACAATCATAGCAGGTCCGTTATACGTGCAAGCTCAACGGCCCATGATGTTGTTCTATGCCACCCGATTGATAAGTCCACATTGTAAGGCTTGGCAAAGTCCGGCTACACGTGAGGAGGCGTGTTAGAGACATTATCCCATATCGAAAATTGACAAGCTTTGCATATAACATATAAAAATCATGGGATACTACACTTAACACCAACTGTTTTTAAGGTGAAACTCAGACTTTAAAAATAGATAACAATTTTTTTTTTTAATTTTATTGGAATATTTAAACTTTTCTTCAAATAATATTCAAATTACAAAAGTTTCATTAAATGAAAAGCCAGTTGTGTGGGAGGTCAATAGAATAAATGTAACCGTAACTAAAATTATACCATCGCGTTGTGATACTAGAGTGAGGGACTTTTCTATGAAATTTGTGACGTTTGTTTATAGAATGTGAGATATTGACATTCTTAAATTGTGCTTATAAAATCAACCCCTATTGTTTGTTTGATTTACATATCTTGAAAGAAACTTCTTTGTAAGTATTGAAGGGTACGAAAAGTCAAAAAAAATTCTAAAGACACAACAATTGTAATTGTGTATGCACAGAAAGACAGTTGTAACTGTGCATGAGCGTCTTAAAAACAACTGCAATCGTGCATGTAATTTTTATCTCCACGTGGCATGAGCGTCTTAAGAACAACTGCAACCGTGCACGTATAGTTTTCATCTCCACGTGGCATGAGCGTCTTAAGAATAACTGCAACCGTGCATTAGTTTTCATCTCCACGTTGCACTGTAGATCAAAGAATTTTCTATTATATAACTCCTCGCCCCTTACTCTCTTCCCCATCCCAACCACACCTTGATCCGATCCCTTAGTCATACACATACACACACTAAAAAATTGTTGTTAACTGGCGAGCTCCCTTTGGAATTCTTCATCACCTGGATTCAATCTTTTCAGAAGTTTATCCCCCCTAAATCTTCTCTAGCATGTAAGATCTTTCTCTCTCTCTCTATTTCATTTTTATTTTCCTTTTTTATATGTACTATTAATAATAAATATTTTAGATGTTGATTCGAATAATTAAATCAATTTATAATTGTTGTTCAAATTACCTTTCATGTTAAAAAAAAAAAAGTAGAAAATTCATTTCAGGACAAAGAAATTATCATTCTTTGCAAATTTCTCTCTCAAAAACCGGACAGAATGTTATACAATATGGTATAATTATCATGTAACAATCTCTATAATATGATTACATATTCCCAAATGACTGTTTAATAAAGACTATAGATCTTAAAATCAATCGGTAATAAGGAGAATGATTCAAAATTTTTATATGTCATGGGCAAGATTTGTCAATTTTTGATGTGGGATAATGTCTCTAACACGCCCCCTCACGTGTAGCCGGGATTTGCCAAGACTTACAACGTGGACTTTTTAATCAGGTGGCGCGGAGCAATAACGTAGACCGTTTAGCTTGCACGTGTAACAAACCTGCTCTGATACTACCATCTTAAAGTCTAGGGTTCCACCTTAAAATAATCATAGCAGGTCCGTTACACGTGCAAGTTCAACGTCACATGATGTTGTTCTGTGCCACCCGATTGATAAGTCCACATTGTAAGGCATGGCAAAGCCCGGCTACACGTGATGAGACGTGTTAGAGACATTATCCCGTATCGAAAATTGACAAACATTGCCTATAACATATAAAGATCATGAGCTATTACGCTTAACACCAGCTAATTTTAATGTGAAACTCAGACTTTAAAAATGTATAACAATTTCTTTTGAATTTTATTGGAATATTTAATCTTTTCTTCAAATAATATTCAAATTACAAAATTTTCATTAAATGAAAAGCCAGTTGTGCGGGAAGTGGGCTGTTACGTGTCGCGAGCCTGTTCGAGCTCGGCTCGAAAAAATCTCGAGTTCGAGTGGGCTCGAGTTGAACTCGAGCTCGAGCTCGAACCGATTTTTAAGCTGGTCATTTTTTCGAGCTTGGCTCGTGTTCGGCTCGTATGGTCGACGAGCTTTGTTCGAGATCGACTCGTTTGAGCTCGACTCGGGCTCGGCTCGTATATAAGCTCGTTTAGGCTCGAGTTCGATTACAACTCGAATTAGGGCTCGATAAAGCTCGTTTGATTTCAGTTTTTTTTTCAAAAAATAAGTCGAAGCTCGAGCTCGGCTCGTTAATACTCGAGTTCGAGCAACTCGCGAAAAACTCGCGAGCCGGCTCGCGAAAAGCTCGCGAGCCGAGCTCGAACAGGAATTCTGGGCTCGAGCTCGAGCTTGAGCTCGAGAAAAACTCGAGCTCGTTTAAAAGTTAACGAGCTCGAGCTCGAAACATCAAAAGCTCAGCTCGACTCGGCTCGTTTACCGCCCCCAGTGGGAAGTCAATAGAATAAATGTAACCGTCACTAAAATTACCATCTCGTTGTGATACTAGAGTGAGGGACTTTTCTATGAAATTTGTGACGTTTCTAGAATGTTAGATACAGACATTCTTAAATTGTTCTTATAAAATCAACCCCTATTGTTTGTTTGATTTACATATCTTGAACGAAACTTCTCTGTTAGATCGAAGGGTACGAAAAGTCAAAACAATTCTAAAGACACAACATTTGTAATTGTGCATGCACAAACAAAAAGACAGTTGTAACCGTGCACGAGCGTCTTAAGAACAACTGCAACCGTGCATGTAGTCTTCATCTCCACGTGGCATGAGCGTCTTAAGAACAACTGCAACCGTGCATGTAGTCTTCATCTCCACGTGGCATCTACGTGGCATGAGCGTCTTAAGAACAACTGCAACCGTGCATGTAGTTTTCATCTCCACGTGGCATGAGCTTCTTAAGAACAACTGCAACCGTGCACGTAATTTTCATCTCCACGTGGCACTGTAGATCAAAGAATTTTCTATTATATAATCCCTCGCCCCTTACTCTCTTTCCCATCCCAACCCCACCTTGATCTGATCCCTTAGTCATACACATACACACACTAAAAAATTGTTCTTAACTGGCGAGCTCCCTTTGAAATTCTTCATCACCTGGATTCAATCTTTTCAGAAGTTTATTCCCCCTAAATCTTCTCTAGCATGAAAGATCTTTCTCTCTCTCTCTCTCTCTCTCTCTCTATTTCATTTTTTTTTTCCTTATATATTTACATATATAGCACGTTGTCTTTATTTCTATCTAAATTAATCTCTAATATCATTAATTGTTGATTTTATTTCAATATGATCATTGCAATTGTTTTAATTTAAGAAAGTCTCACAATAGGATCATTAGCAATTGGACTGCTATTTGGTTGATCCTGCTAGTAGTCATATGCTTGTCTTAAAGATAAAGACATGCATGTGTAATGTGTAAGTATGAATAAATTTAGACTATGAAACTCTGAATGGCTCATTAAATTAGTTATAGTTTGCTTGATGGTACATGTTACTCGATAACCGTAATAATTATAGAGCTAATACGTGCAACAAATCCCGACTACTGGAAGGGATGCATTTATTAGATAAAAGGTCGATTCGGGCTCTGCCTATTGCTGCGATGCTTCATGATAACTCTGTTGTAATTTTATTTGTTTATACATTAATGAAATTTCACTAAATCTATGTCATTTGCAACTTTTGTAGGGACAAACAAAAATGATAACTGCAACTCTTTTTTTGGAAATGGATGGAGCGGGTAAAAATGAAGCACATTAACAAATATTGTCACTTTATATAGCTTATCAGAGTGCAATAGCGTCATTGTAAGGGGATGATCACAAGTTAATCACAACAGGAAATATGATATTTACGCATATTTATATTGAAATGAAGCTGCATATGAAGCTTAATACCACAAAATTAGATGGTCAACACTTGAAAATGCAACCCATGAGGGCCTCTAAAATCTCAAATGAAAAGGGAAGATCATCTATGATGCTATATATTGGTGCTAAAGCAGAAGCAAACGATGAGGTTCATATGATTAAATATGCATATGATGGAAAATGAGGGTGGAGTAGGGTTGAAAGAAGTAGCAATGTGGGACCCTGGCTGGAAGTGGTGGCTGTCAAAAGCTTCCATTGTTTCATCTGGTTTGGGAAACAGAGCCTTCCATCGTGCCATTGATAGCAAAGCCCTTCGCCATTCAAGTACAGGTTAAGGAACACCATCTTATGATGTTTTAAGTGATCCGATGCGTCAGAACATATTGAGGTGGAGGAAGATTGAGGGTTTTGTGTTTTGTTTCGTGCATAGAATTGGTTAAATCTCGATAGTGTGCATTTATAGAGGCGTGTATGTGTAAGTGTTCATCCCTGAAAGTTTCGTGTAGCTAGGAAACTTAGATCACGCAACAGGCAAAGGATGTGAGTACAGATGTGTCTCACAACTGTCCACACATCCACAGATAATGCAGCGGAATAAAACAATTAAAAGCAAATAACTCAAGAATTATTTACGCTTACTGATCTATGAGATCAGCAAACCAGGCTTACGCCCAAAAACTTTTCACTATAAAAACTTTTGTTTCTTACAAAAACAAAGAAGTGAAAAACTAAAATATGAAAATACTAAACGAGTTCTAATCACCTTCTACGATAAGAACAACTCCCCTTTCCCAAGTAGGATCTATTCTAATCAGAAGTAAAACAAGAGAACTCTATGAAAACCTAGATGTGAGTTACGGATGTAAGCTCACAACCTAAAAACAACAATGTCGAACCGTGAAGAACAAAGGTATTTTTCTCTCTGAATAAATCTCTAAAGCTCTGTCTTCTCTTTGTGCTGATCCCTTATATTTATAGGCACCTTGGAGAAGATCTTCACGAATCCAAACTCTTTCATATGTGAGAATCCAATTCCTACAAGGAAACATAAAGCACACTCACAAAGGAATAGATTGTTAGTAGGTTAGTCCTAATATAAAACTATGTACATAAATAAAAGATATTTACTCTATTTACAAAGTCCTTTTCAAAGTAGGATACTTATGAATCTTTCCATGAAAGCATAAAATCAGCTTACCAAAATTCCTCTTTGATTCGAAATAGGAAACACTTTATTTCTTAAAACTAAAATCCTTTTCACAATAGGACAATATAAATCTTTCCATGAAAGTCCCAAAATCAAATCACCAAATATGCTTATTTGGTTCGAAATAGGAAACATATTTGTTCCCTAAAAAGCACACGCTTTCAATCTCCCCCTATTTTGGACTTTCTGGTCAAAACTAAAGATTTATGATTTGATTACTATGACCAACATTTTCAGATTCGAAAACTCCCCCTGAATGGATGTGTGTGCAGATGTGTCAACACATCCACACAAAACTGCATAGAACAAGTTAGTACTAAAAATTGCAGTTCAACAAATATAAACTAAAGCAGCCATTCAGCAAATGTATTTAGAAATTACAGATCAAGACTAAAACTAACAAATAACTAAAACGAATATTAAAAGCAAACCTGTTGATGTTTCATTCACAAGTAAGAACAAACATTAAAACTCCCCCTGAGTTTAAGCATCAACTGAAACATCAGCAGCAGCAGCAAAGACAACATCAGAATCATTCTCATCCTTTTTCTTCTTCTCCCCCTTTTTGACTAGAAAGTGAAGTCACCCATTTATGGAGATCCACCTTCAAAAACCTGTAAGGTTCTTGGCATGTGTCTGGGAGGCAAACAGTTGAGCATTGAGGGCAACAACTGCAACAATTTCTGCATCAAAGGCTTCCACGATTGCATCAAAAGAATCTGCAGATGTGTGACAAGATGTGGCCACATCCTGACGCACATCCACAGCTTCAGCTCCATTGATTCTGCAGATTGATTAGACAGACAGAGAGAGAGAGAGAGAAATATATGGTGTGTGTGTGTGAGATAAAAATTGGGGTAGAGGGGAAAGAAGCACAATGAAGGATTAAAGAGATGTGACAGATGAGGCACACAATTAAACATACAACTCCCCCTTTCCAACTGAATTAAGGAATTCTTTTTCCAAAAAGGTCTCACACAGCCAAAATTTCACAAAGATCCACCAACGGCTATAACCCTTTGATATTTCCACACACACAGCGAATTGCAGAAAGAATAGGGATTAAAATAAATCAAAATTTTGCCAACGTTTTATGGTAACAAAAAATCACTTCAGCCATATCTTTTTCAACAGAATCCCTTTAAAATTGTCCTTCCTTTTTAAATACGGATTGATACACACCTTTTTCTTTCATGGGAGATATTGGAAATCAAAAACATGTAAAATCAAAGAATGAATTAAGAATGAAAATAAATTAACTAGCATATTTACAAAGCTCCTATATGTCCTAAAAAATGCAGTATGCCTAGCATGATGCAAACACACAGGTGATGGAAAAATTCTCAGCTTATGGATGTGGCATAGGATGTGAGTCACATTTGGGGACACATTTAGATCACAAAAAGTCAATGAGCAATAATCCAATCTGCACAGCCTCTAGGATGCATCCACCAATTTTTTGTTGTGGATTTTTGCATTGTGAGTAGCTTTCACTTTACTTGATCCCAAAGATAGCCCTTTTTCCCAATGATCTTATCAAGTTTGACTTCAAGTTTTCTTATGAAAATCACTTGATCACAATGGTATGGCTTCATACTAAGGGTGAAGCAGCTGTTTCTCACATATATATATATATTTTATTTTTTTTTTCTTTTAGCACCCACTGTGAGATACCTAGGAAGGTTATACCAAGTCATCAAAAGATAACATGGACAGGAAATACTCACAATTAAGTGATCAAAAACAATGTCAAAGATGAAGACTCAAAAGTGACCACACTGAGAAATTTCGTGCTAATGCATGATATTTTTTGAATTTTTATTTTTTATAATTTTTATTATTATTTTTTTTTTCAGTTAATCTAATATACAGATGTGTTAGAGGATGTGAGACACATTTGGTCTCACAACCTTAGATATCACACAAGCCAAGAGACTTCCTCAAGGAGGAAAATCTCTCCAAATCTAATGCCTTTGTAAATATATCAGCCAATTGATTTTCAGTCCCAACAAATTCCAGACACACAGTTTTTTGCTCTACAAGATCTCTAATGAAATGATGTCTAATATCAATGTGCTTTGTTCTAGAATGTTGAACAGGATTTTTAGATATGTCCAAGGCACTTTTGTTATCACAAAAAGCAGTCAAAATTTTGATATTCAATCCATAGTCTTTCAGAATTTGATTCATCCAAAGTAACATAGTGCAAAAACTTCCAAGGGCAACATATTTAGCCTTAACTATGAACAAGGAGACATAACTTTTTCTCCTTCTATACCAGGAATCAAGGATGTTATCAAGGTAGGAACATCGAACACAAATGTTTTTATCATAAAAAATTTCTGCCCAATCTAAGTTAATGTATCCCACAATCATAGACACAAAGCAGTAATAACATACCTTGGAGTATAAGGATGTATGACTCCATAAAGCATCCAAATAACTGTGATTTACCTTCTCATTCCTTTTGGTTTGCCTTTGATCATGCACTTCACCAATCACTTGAGACGTGGGGTGATTTTTCTGAATTCTGAACAAAATGTCATCTGATCTATCAACAGACCCAACATGGTTTCTTTCAGAAATAACTTCTCCTTCTGAATCTGAAGAGCTGACTTCAGACTCAGTTCTTTGAGTGGATGTGTGTTCAGATGTGGGAACGGTTGTGTTCACATCCGCAGATACATCCTTCTGCACATCTGGGCACACATCTGCCTGTTTTTCCTTTGCAGTGCTTTCCATATCTTCAACACCTATATCAGCAGATTTCCACTCCAGTTGATAACCTGAAACATCTTCCTTGGCATTTTTGAGGTTAAAATCAAGTGTATCATCAAATACAACATCAGAAAAACTTAAACAAGACAAATTGTCACAAAACTTGTAACAATTGTCAGATGATCTTAGACCAGTGAGGACACATGTGTTATCCTTATTAAACACTTCACACAAGTGCTTATCAAACTTCACAAATAGGTCATCATCACACAGTTGACTGATGCTTATTAGGTTGGCTTTCAAGCCTTCCACATGGTACACATTGTGCAATTTTGGGAGACCCTTGACATCTAGGGTTCCTTTCCCAACAATCTTTCCTTGAGCACCTCCACCAAAATTTACTTTCCCTCCACTAATCACTTCATAGTCAAGAAGGACTGCTTGGTTTCCAGTCATGTGCCTAGAGCACCCACTATCAAAATACCAAGAGCCAGAGACAGTACTTTTGAGGGAAGAGTAAACAACATTGCAGGTGGCAATTGGTTTGGCCACCCACTGTTTTACAGTTTTCTTTTTGGGTTGCAGAGGTCTCAGATTACCAGGATGTGTGTTCGGATGTGCATACATCTTCTCACACATCTGAGGCTGATTGAAGTGACCAGATTTTTTATCAGCCTTGAGTTTGTAACAGAAGGGCCTAATGTGACCAGGAGCTAGGCAGTAATGGCAAATGTAATGCCTCTTCCTTGGTCTCTTTTTCACTTGAATGACTTTTTCTTTAAAAGCTTGTTTTTTCACACTTTTAGAGGTAGAAGCCTCACATCCCTCCTTTACAAAATTATTTTCAAAACCTATACCAATTTTGTCACGTTGACCCATGGAAAAAGCTTCTTCCATTTTCATTTTACTTTTATTTAACTTAGTAAAAGTATTATCAGCTTTTTCACATTCATTCTTGAATTTTTCAAGGTCAACTTCTC
This sequence comes from Adenophora triphylla var. japonica, assembly GCA_022495995.1. NCBI lineage: Eukaryota > Viridiplantae > Streptophyta > Magnoliopsida > Asterales > Campanulaceae > Adenophora > Adenophora triphylla. The sequence goes on along the minus strand of JAFEMH010003916.1, from coordinate 1,138 downwards.
TTTTGGTCACAAGGACTTCTAGTCTTGCAATGGTATCCTTTTGAGCATCATTTTCTTTTGAAAGTACAGCTTTTTCATCTTCACAAGCAGCCAATTTATTAGAAAGAGATTTATTTACCTTAACAAGTACCTCAATCTTGTCCAATCTTTTCATCCAATCTGTATGCAGTTCCTTATAGGTTGCAACGAGTTCCTCATAGGGAATGTCCCTATCTTCATCTTCATTATCAGAATCTCCTTTTACTGTGAAACAGTTAAAGGTCTGCTCGGATGTGAGTTCGGATGTGTACACATCTGTATCCACATCCGTCTCCAGATCAGCTTTAGAAAATTCTTCTTCATTTGTATCTGCAGTATAAGCATTAAAACAGACAGAGGAAGATTCAAACGTAGAGATGTTAGCAAATACTTCATCATCCTCACTATCACTCGAAGCAGCAGTGTAACTAATTCCCCTTTTCTTAAGTGTGTTAGCACACTCATTAGCAAAGTGAATTTCAAAGCCACGACATGCTCTACATTGCACAAAATCAGAGGATTTCCTTGTTATCAAAACTTTTCTTTTTGAACCCTTCATCAGGATTATCTTCTTGTTTCTCTAAATCCTGAGAGTTCCGCAGGAAACTTAAGTTTCTCCTTTTGTTTTTCAAAATAGAATTGAACTTCTTGGTGATTACATCCATATCATCTTACTCAAGATTAGATTCATTAATTTCAGAGGAAAGGTCAGCTATTTCCTGTGGAATGGCTGCGTTGTAAACTTTTAAAATTGGCAAAATACCTATTGCCTTGTTCTTTTAGTTGAGCCCTCAAGATTTAGAGCTCAAAAACAGTTAGAATACCAACAATTTTATCTAAACCTACTGTGTTGGTGTCGTTGGTTTCTTCAATAATGTACAGCCACCTTAATGTTACCCAAACCTTTCGGGCAAAGTCCTTAAGATTTTGCTTACTAATCTAGCATTTTTGAAATTGACTCTCCTAAAGGCTAGTTGCATTCATTGGAGATTTCTCATGGATCTTAGCAAAGATAGGAAACGATATCTTCGTTATTCTTTCCATTCGAAGGGAGTTCTCAAACCTATCCATTAAAATTCTAAGCCTAGTAGCCTTTACACTTGGTGCTCCCTCACATTGA